>QGMI01000077.1:0-71858 GCA_007821535.1 Lachnellula occidentalis | reverse complement strand
GACGTCCGCCGTGGACACCGTGGGAACCGTGTCTACTTCTAGGTCGTGGGCCATCGAACATGGCGGGAAGGGGGGCCGGTGGTGGAGGTTTGGGAGGTTCAGGCATAGGCCACATGTGCATGGTGATGGACCAATCGGGCTCGATCATCGTCTCCCACACTTGGGGAAGGATGATTTCCCCATTTGGGCCGATTAGATCGTAGTGCCCATTTTGAACGTGAGGGCCAATGATTTCCACGTGCACAAAGGCCTGCTTGATCAATTCCTCCATTCCCTGAAGAAGAGTTAGTTAAGCGAGGAAAGGGGTGAGCGACAACACTTACCGCCCAAGTCGCGCACAGGTGAAAGGGGAAACTGAATTTCCTTCCCACAGCGTCTTTGAACTTGATGGGTTTTTTCTTTTCTGCCTCTGGTGGTGCTTTCGCCTTTGCTAACGCAGCCTCGTTTTCCTTCTTGAGTGCCTCAGCCTCTGCCGCCGCTGCCTCCTTGATTGCTTTTTGCTCCGCAGCTGCCTCTTCTCTCAACTTCTTAGCCTCGGCAGCAGCGTCCTCAGTCAATTGCTTGATTTTGGCAATGGTGTCCGCTTTTTCCTTCTCATCTGCAGCAGCCTGCTCTGCCTTCTTCCGATCGGCCTCTATCTGTTTCTTTGCGTTTTCAGCGCCCTTGGCCTGTGCGTTTTTCTTCTCTTCCTCGATCTTTTTCTCCCACGCTGCCTTTTCATCCGCTAGCTGCTTTTCTAGCTTGTCCTTTTCCTCCTTGATTTTCGCCTCCCATGCGGCCTGATCTTCCGCCGCCTTCTGAGCTGCTGCGGCGGCGGCTTTTTCAGAAGCTTCCTTTGCGTCACGATCTGCCAATTCTTTTGTGGCCTTCTCAAAGTCGATTTTTTGGTTCTTCATGAGTTCTTCAATCGCTAGTAGCTTCTTCTCGGTCTCAGGATCTGCTACAACGGACGGTTCACTAGGAGGAGGCCACTGTGGTGGTGGTGGTTGGTAGTAACCGCCCATTTGGTGCGGAGAAGACATGCCAGGCATTCCAGGTCCCATACCTGGGGGGTATTGAGGAAATCCACCATAGCCATGATGCTGCTGTGGTTGTTGAAAGGCCATCATATCGTGCCCACCGCCGTATTCATGACCACCGCCGTATTCGTGCCCACCTCCGTAAGCGCCAGGGCCGCTGTGGCTGGACATGGGGTGGTGATGACTTGGTTGGCCAAAGTATCCACCCCCTGGTGGGGGCCCTGGTGGGCCTGGAGTTGGAGCTTGTGGGGAGAATGGATTTGCTGGAGGAGGAGCGTAGGGGTAGCCACTGGGTGGACCATAATGAGTCAAAGCACCTGGAGCTCCGCCAAAAGGAGGCGGCGCATATCCTCCTCCTGCACCAGGGCCCGAGTATGAGCTTTGGGCATAGCTTGGCCCAGGTCCTCTGCCACCGTAAGCCCCGGACGGTGGTGGGTATCCTCGGCCATAGCCCGGATAGTCCTCTAAAGGCTCCACGCTTGAGGGTGGTACCGGCGCAGGGTGCCGATGAACGCGCTGTGAGACTGGTCGACGAGTTGGTTTTTCAGTAGTAGTGTGTCGGCGAGTTGGTCGAGATACAGGAGGTGGTCGACTCTCGCTATATCTTTGTGTCCGGGGGCGCGATGCTGGACGCGACGCAGAATCGGAAGGCTCGATTTCGTTGGCGTCGTACACTCGGTCCCAGCTTTCGTCTTCGTCGTCTAGGTCTTCAGAATAGTTTGACGGGACGCGCACTCCTGACCCTTCCTCGTCGGTATAGCTATCTGCTGACCGTGAGGTCGAGCGAGAGGAGCTATTAGATGGACTTTGTTGCTATCATGGCGTTAGTATAAACATTATGTCGTTAGGTAAAGGTCAATTGCTGCGACTGCGCATTGAGCGAAATGACATTCTCAACGCCCATTTCGGGTTAGATAATTGAAGGGCTAGACTGCAAGAAAGGCTCGTGACCCCCTCACTTCCATATGTTTATTCCAGGCAATCGAGGGGTTCTTCGCTAGTGTAGCCAAAAAACAATTACCCCTCCCGCGTTCCACTTGGACTATTGTAATATGGGGCATTCGAGATTTTACGCATATGGGAGGAAAAGGGAGTTGACAAAGAAAAGTTTCGAGGGAGCTGTCATACCTCGATAGTAATCGTTGTGCTACTTTGGGCAAGGCATTAGCAATGACTCTCGAGATTTCGTAAGAAAGAGATTGAGGACTGGCACACTTACGGCATTGAATCCCTTGTGCGTGAGGATATTATCGCCGCTCACGACTCTCTACCAGAGAAGAGTCGGGCGGGATAATCCAAGGGGTATTGGTTTGGGGTATAGGAAGTAAGGGCAAATCGCCCCCTTTTGTCGCCGTCCAAAATTCGTCGTAGGCGCCGGCTGTCGACAGTTGGCTTGCAGCACAGTGTTGTTGTAAAACTCTGGTGAAGGTTTCTG
Source organism: Lachnellula occidentalis (assembly GCA_007821535.1). Classification (NCBI taxonomy): domain Eukaryota; kingdom Fungi; phylum Ascomycota; class Leotiomycetes; order Helotiales; family Lachnaceae; genus Lachnellula; species Lachnellula occidentalis. The sequence goes on along the minus strand of QGMI01000077.1, from coordinate 69,404 downwards.
GTACGTCAGCGCAAGAGGACGACGGTAAGCTGATGTATTGCCAGAGAGAACGAGGCGGTGTATTTTTGGCTAGAGCAGTTGCTTTCGTTTGGCGCAATGCGGGCCGGAGCGACGCTTGATTTCTTCGGTGTTGACTGGCGGGTGGTGCTGATGGAGGTTGTTGATCGCACTCGATGAGGCTCGTAGAACCACGGTTATTGCCTCACTGGTAGTATTGGGGGTTAGGAGGGCAGATTGTTGGGCAGGTTGTTTCTCCTCGTTGCTAAAAGTGCAGACTCTCGGGGTTTTTTGTTGTGGTGCGGGTGTGTTGGCGGGCAAAATGGATCTGAATGCGAAAGAGGGGTGGGTTAGCGGGCCCAACCCAAGCAAGTACAGTAGTCAAGGCAATGGCCGTGCGAGAGGCAAGCCCAAAAGGGAAGAATGGATGGCCTTGCCATCTGCTCCCTTGCAAGCTTCCTGCTCTCAAACAGGAAACAGGAAACAGGAGATCGGACAAACACATGGATGGTTAAGCATACCTTGACTGTTTTATGGTCGTGAAAGAGAACTGGGGCTCACGAGGTCCTGAAACGAGCCTGGCACGGGCACCAGAGGAGCGGCCAGAGAAGGTCACAGTATGCAACCGCGGGAAGATCAAAGATTTCAAGAACGACGTTCTACAGAGCAAGCAAGATGCTGCAGTAGAGATAGACGACCTGGAAAGAACTGGGCGGTAGGTATGATGGCTTGCGGCGGGAGGTGTATGCAGGCATACGTAATGTTTCTGTTTGCGAAGTGTGTATGTGTATGTAGTGTGGTGTAGTGTAGCTGTGAGATGTAGGTATGCATGTAGGTAGGTAGTGTTACTTCACTTCTTTTTGCCTGGTCGTGATGTTGTTCTGTTGCTGAAGGGACGAATGCGTGGACGGCGGTACATGGCTACAGGGGGGGTCACAACATCAAGAAACCTTAACGGATTGAGTGGGGTGTGTGTGTTACTGCTTATATTATTGGAAATGCGGAAGAAATGCCTTGGGTATGTATGCGCTCGCATTATTACTTCGACTGCGTGTCTCTCTCGCTCTTATACTTTCATACTCGGTGTGCCTTTGCATGGACAGAGGCCCACTGCTGCTGCGTTGTCCCCAGGAAGTATCGAGGAGTCATCGAGGAGGCTAGAATGTCAAGCTGCAAGAAAGAGCCTCCCCTTCCCTCCTCTCCCATAATATCATTGAACAATTCTCGTGCGCCTACCCCCCACTTGCTGCCCAAGAAACCCGACTTATGCCATCACTTGCAAGCCCAATATTCCACCATTGGCCCTCGGTTGCCCAACGCGGCACGCGGGAGAACCCGCACCTTGACAACGGTTAAAAATAAGGCAGATCGCTGAGATCAGGTCCCAGTGGATGTCAACAATATGGTGAGAAAAGTGAAATTTTCGATCTTCCAAAGTAAGAACCATGTCGGAGATGAATCCAGACCCCCGGGCATTGGATTGGTACCCCCAGAATAATGGATCATGATAGACAAAGATAGAATCTGTGCCTTGCATGCTCCAGTTTGGGCTAAATGGATTTCACCTCGTAATTGGTGCTGCGTCGCGATTCAGCAATTCTTGAGCGGCAATTATCTCAGGCTTCTCGTATCCTTGCCATCCAGCGTCACCACTCGTGTTCCTCCGTACAATTTCTGCCAGTTTTGCTGTGGCCAACTCATTGAGCCGCTCTACATTCGTGACGCTGGGTAATGGAAGCCCAGTGTCTGACTTTGACTGTCGCGAAACTTGTGACGGAGAAAGTGTTGTCAGGAGTTTGGTCGTGGTCTACGTCGCGTCAATATTGGTCAGGCAACCGCCGAGCTTGAGTGGAACCACATACCATTTTCAACCCATAATAGCCTCGAAGGTAATCATCACACAGTTCGATACTTCTGCAAAATCTTCGCATTGATTCCGCAAGATGCCTATCGGATCCGGTATCGCTGGAAGCAGCCATATACAAGACTTCCCCGAGCCGAGCATGAATCTATATTTCTCAATCAGAGTCGGTTCGTTGGAGGCTTTGGTGCTGATACTCACATTCCATGCATTTGGAGTAACTAACAGGACTTCTTCTAGGGCGAAGATTGCCTGAGGAAGCAAACCACTAGAAACGTACAGATCTGACAGCTCCGACCACGCTTCAGCATCTGTAGGGGACGCGTCGAGGAAATTATTAAGAGCAGTAATAACTTCCGTTGTTCTGTTCATGGACCTGAGGAGCGCAATACGACGCTTCGATACAGGCTGGAGGGGGGGGGTTTAGCCAATAGCCAACAGATGGGACTCCGCAGGTACTGACCATATTTGCTGGATCCTCGACCAGAATGTTCTCATATCCCTTCAGTACTTTCTTGAGAGCATCGTTGTCATTCGCTATTGCTTCTTGAAATAAGCCCCGTAGTGCCATCAGTCTCTCATTATCGGCTCCGAATCGCTCTGTGAGCCTTTTCAAGCACAGAGCCGCAGATTGCTCGTCGCCGGTGCGCAGACATGATGACATCAGATTCTCGTATGTCGTCCATAATTCTGGAGATTCGGCAGCAGACCAGAGCGAACTGAGGGAATATGGGGAGATGGCGGACGGGGTAGTTCGTAGTAAGTAGGGAGCTTGTTGTGACAGCTTGAGCGCCACGGATGGGGATAGATGCGCAGGTGGGTGGAGTAGAGACGAAGCCATGATGATTATGTACAGAACCGAGAGACAGTGGAAGTAGTGTGGATTGACCGTAAATACAATGATATTCAGGACAGCGCTGTGATGAAGCTCCCGGGGCAATATGAATATACGGTAGTATAGTATAGTATAGTATAGTATAGTATAGTTGCTGTTACGTGATCTTTAGAGACCACAAGCACACTTTTATATCCCAGTTAAAATGGTGGGGGAAGCTCGCTCGCGAGCACCCCATCAACCCCCACCTAGGCCTCAAAACCGCCAAGTATCCCTGAAAGATGCTCAAAACCAAGCTCTAGTCCTACGCATTGTCGCTGGACTCACCATAGAGCATTTTTCACCAAAGAAACGGCTCGAGTGGGAGCTTGGATCAAGCCGCATCAACATGTTTGTCTTTCCCATATCCGCTGTGCACGCCTTTCCTCTGATACTATACTAGGTTTGAGAAAAGTCTTTATGACCTCATCCGGGGCTTGCGGAATCACAAGGGAAATGAGAAGGAGTATATCCAGAACAGTCTGAAAGAATGCCGAGCAGAAATCAAAGGGCAGGACATGGGTCAGTGATGCGCAGGGAGATTTGGGCAAAGGTTAACGAACGTCTGCAGACCTCAAAGCCACTGCTCTCTTGAAACTCATATACCTCGAAATGTTTGGCCATGATATGTCATGGGCGTCTTTCCATGTCCTCGAAGTTATGTCTTGCCCGAAGTATCTACAGAAACGAGTGGGATATCTAGGGGCGGTGCAGAGCTTCAGGCCGGATACAGAAGTTTTGATGCTGGCAACAAACTTGCTGAAGAAGGTATGCATAATTGGACACTTTTCAAATGGCAATTGCTGAAAACGGATTAGGACTTGACGTCGACCTCTGCGAATACCATGTCCCTCCCAATTATTACGCTCCCGCATATAATAACCCCTTCTCTGGCTCTTTCAGTACTTTCGGACCTCCTCCCACGATTGACTCACTCGCATCCAACGATACGAAAGAAGACTATTGTGACACTGTACCGACTCGCCTTGGTCTACCCGGAGACTCTACGGCCAGCATGGCCTAAAATAAAAGAACGGCTGATGGACGAGGGTGAAGACCCAAGTGTGACAAGTGCAATTGTAAATGTGGTCTGTGAGCTGGGATGGAGGAGGCCTCATGATTTCCTGCCTCTTGCGCCAAGGCTGTTTGAGTTGCTGGTAGATAGCGGCAATAATTGGATGGCTATAAAATTGATCAAACTTGTTAGTATCTTGTCAATGGATATTCAGATATTGCTAATTTTCTTAGTTTGCTACTCTGACTCCGCTTGAACCACGGCTGGTCAAGAAATTATTACCCCCTTTGACCACCATCATCCGAACAACTCCTGCTATGTCGCTCTTGTATGAATGCATAAACGGCATCATACAAGGTGGCATTTTAGGAAGTAGTGATGAATCTGCAGGGGGTGAGGAAATAGCGACACTATGCGTAAGCAAGCTTCGGGGAATGATAATGGTTGAAGGAGACCCGAATTGTAAGTTCTCCTAACATGAACACAAATACCTTTACTCACAAATTCCAGTGAAATACGTTGCTCTATTGGCGTTTAACAAAATTGTTGTAACACATCCATTCCTCGTTGCCCAACAAGAGGATGTTATCATGGACTGTATAGACAGTCCTGATATTTCCATTCGGCTGCGAGCTTTGGATCTAGTGGTAGGCATGGTCAGTACCGATAATCTCATGTCGATTGTTGGGAGATTGATGAGGCAACTACGGAATTCACGTTCACCTACATCGGAGCAAGTCAACAAACGAGTCTCGACTGGAATAGTTCAACTTGCAGCAGACTCAGATGATGAAGACCCGGAAATTGCCATCAAGAATGACAAAAGAGTGTCTCAAGAAACATTTCTTCCGGATGAGTACAAGGTCGATGTTATCAATAGAATACTGGAAATGTGTTCCAGCAACAATTACGGCAACTTAGCAGATTTCGACTGGTACATCGATATTTTGATTCAACTGGTTCGAAACTCTCCAGTCTCACAGTCATACTTGTCTCAGGACGTCGAGTCAAGGCGGGGTGATTCGCTGAGTACTGATGTTTCGGGGAAAGTTGGCAATGAACTGCGAAATGTTGCTGTGAAAGTCAAAGCTGTACGGCAACAAGCTGCAAAAGCCGCCGAGTCCATATTGATCTCGACCTTTGACGACAATTCTGCATCACTCAATCCAGCGAATGGTGCTTTACGACCCATAGCCTGGATGGTGGGGGAGTATGCGGCTTCATTGGAGTCTCCGGACGCCGCCTTGACCGCGCTTTTGCATATAACAAAGGGCTCGGTTCCTGCTGAAGGGCTTGTGATATATCTACAGGCTTTGCCGAAGGTTTTCTCTCTCCTAACTAGCGATGATTCGGCGGCGTGGACGCCAGAACGGAAAACTATGACATCACTCCTCATGGCCCGTGTTATCCATACACTTGAGCCACTTGCGATGCATCCTGATCTTGAAGTTCAAGAGAGAGCAGTTGAGTTCGCCGAACTTTTGAAATTAGCCGCTGAAGCATCGGCCGGCCAAGCTGCATCGACAGACGACATACAACAAGATTCGCCTTTACTCCTCACACAAGCAATTCCGTCATTGTTTACAGGGGTGGAGTTGAACTCCGTTGCTGTAGGTGCACAGAAGAACGTGCCAATACCCACTGGATTAAACTTGGATCAACCGATCAATATGAATCTAAATAATTTATTGAGGGATGTGGACTTGGCATCATTCGATGAACCAGACCAAGATGAGTTCGAGACCTACTATCATCAAGCACCGGCTCCAGTACCGAGCGTGAATGAACCCGCCATAAACCGCCTGGGCACTCCAGAGGAAGTTGTGCGCTCGTATCAGCAAGGGAATGAAGAGAGCTATCTAGATCCCGACATCGTTGCTCGGCGGCGCGCCGAACGACTTGAGAGGAACAAAGACGATCCATTTTACATTGCACCTACCGAGAGCTCTGGCAGATCGACACCACTACATAACATCCTTCAAAGTAACAATGGGCCCGATCTAGATTTGGATGCGATCCCGATAATGCAACTAGACCTTGAGAAGACAAAACTGAGCACATCCCCACCAAAGAAACCAAAAGTCTCAAAAGTCCGTCACAGAATCCAAGTCGCCGCGGATGAAACACTAGGGACTAGCGGGATCTCGACACCACAGAATGATGATTCAGAAGCAAGTCTCGAAGGGGCCTCTCAGCGACCCAAATCAAAAGGGAAGCATTCTTTGCTCCAGGTCGATTCAAGTCACATTGGCGCATTCTCTCTTGAAGGTGACGGGTCTAGTAATGGGCGGGGCGACTTTGAGGCCCAACAGCGAGAAGAAGCCGAGATGGCAAAAGCGATGAAAGAAGTTGAGCGTTTACGACTGGAGATGCAGAGGGCTAATGAGCGGATACAAGCTGCTCAGGGAGTGTCTCTCGAGGGCACTGTTGTCAAGAAGAAGATTAAAAAAAAGCCAAAGGCTGTTGATACCGATGGTGCGGTGCCAGTAGTGAAGAAAAAGAAAGCTAAGAAGGCCGTTATAGATGACGGCGAGGGAGAGACTTCCATGGCGGCAGAAGTCGTAAAGCCGAAGAAGAAGAAGAAGAAGCCCAAGGTTGAGGAGGAACACGCTGTACAAGAAGGTTAATGACGGAGCATATAGGGGTGGGAATCCCTGGCGCAAGGAGCATTGCATGGCGAGTATGGTACTGGAAGGGCATAATGGTAAGATAATAGAACAATCTTCATTGAGATGATGGCAAGAAATTTATTACGAACATCTCGATTATCTTCGGTGCTGTCGGCGAAACAAAACCAACAAACCTACTGCAGATTTCCAAGCAGTTAAAAGATAGCCTTCGAAAGTAAGGGCCCCAGTCGACTGATTTGAAAATGAGGGTAGGCACGTGAGCGTGCATTGATTCCTTATCGTTATCGTAGGCCTTGGGTGGGCATAAAATTTCTGCGCCATTTCATTATCCCCCACAACTTCAACTCTTTCTTTCAAGTGCCAATTTACCGCAAGCATGGCGGACACAAATTACATTTCCCTTGGGGATGTGGGCGAAAAGCAAACCTTCGACACTGGAGAACAAGTTCAAGGGTTTAGGCCTCCGAAAGTTATTGGCGCGACCAAAGGTACGGCTCTGTCCAGCTGCTTGAGCTTCAAAGAAGACTTGGTCTAACGATCTGCGTAGAAGAGAGAAAAGAAATTGCTCGCCAGATCAGACTCGCAGCAAAGAAAGAAAAAAAGAAGATAAAGGCAGATGCGAAGAGACAGCGAAAAGAAAATGCTGCCCAGCACCGGCGGGAGGTGCGTTCCCACCTTCCCAGCTAAAAGAGAGCAAGGCTGATTGATTATTGGATTGGCAGACCAAAAATACCGAGAAATACGACAAAAACAAAGACCGCAATACCCAGCGTGCAATTGACCTGGAGCGCAACAAGATCCGCTACGAAGCGGTGAGGCAGGCTGAGCGTTTAGCTGCTAAACATGACCCGAGCGGCAAGATGTTCAATGTTGGGGAGGTGATTGTTCTTGAGAATGGCACTGTTAAGAGTAAGGAGGCATGGAAGAGGTCCGAGGAAGCAAAGGCTGCGAGAGAGGCTGGTGTCGCGGCCCCCCGCCCAATGTGAATCCAGAACGCCAGGGACAAATCCTCAACTCGCAAGGTCAGCCGAAGAATTTGAGCAAGAAGCAACAGCAGAAACTCGCGGCCCTGAACCCGAAAAATGTGCCGCCTAAGCCTGTTGTACCAGAGGGTATTGCGATTCCGGAGGGAGAGGAAAATCTTATTGCGTTGTGGGAGTTGGACGACAAGGGAATTCAGGACAGGATTAACAGACATAAGAAGGATAAGAGGGCTGCTGCGAAGGCGTTGAGGAGAAAACAGCAGGAGCAGAAGAAGTTCAACCGAGCGCTAAAGGTGAAGAAGAAGCAAGCTGCTCATGCGGGCGTGCTCTTTGATCCGGAGCAAGCTAAGAGGGAGATTTTGGGGGAGATGACTGAGGAAGAAAACTCTGGTTCTGATGATAAATCTGAAAAAGAAGATGGCTCCGACGATTCAGACTCGAGCTCAGACTCAGACTCAGACTCCGATTCTGATGGTGGGGCAGAGACCAAGGAGGCCACACCAAAGTCCAAGAAGTCAAAGCGATCAGCAGAAGAGCCCGCTGAAGGCGAACCAGACGCTAAAAAGAGCAAGTCTTCCTCTGAACCCACTGAAAAGAAGAAAGTCAAGAAGTATAACCCACCTCCCAACGCCCCCAAGATCAACATGAACATTGTCACCGAAGAAGACATCGCCAAGCGCGTCAAGAAGGAGCAGCACCGCGTGAAGCTCGACCTTAAACGCAAAGCCAAGCTCGAGAAGAACATCGCAGAAGGCAATCCCAGGACACTCGCTGCTGTTGGTATCCTGAAGCGGAACAGAAACCGGAATGATGAGACGCCTGATGAGAAATTAGAGCGGAGGCGGAAGCGAGCGGAGAAGAAGGAAATGATAGAGGCCCGCAGGGCGGATCCGGCTGAGCAGGAAAAGAGGGCGAGATTGAAGGAGGGTTATGCTATTAAGAAGGAGGCTAAGAAGTTAGAGAGGCGAGAGGCGAGGAGACAGGAGAAGATTGCGAAGGCTACGAAGAAGAGGAAGGGGGGTTCTTTCAGTCATGGGGATAGCAAGAGGGCTAAGACCGAGGAGAGTAATGGGAATACAACTGGTGCGGAGCAATGGAATCCTGATGCGTTGAGTGGAGATGCTGCGAGGAAGGACAAGTTTTTGAGACTCCTCGGGGCCGGCAAGACGAACGGGGCAGGCTCTTCCAACAAGGTAGGTGCAGAAGTGGATCTAGAAAAGGTACAGAATGACCTGGAGAGACAGTTTGACGCGGGGGTAAAAATGAAGCATGAGCAAGGAGGCAAGAGACGTGGTTTGGGCGCGTAAGGGTATCAAAAGTCTCGTTATTTGGACAGAGTCCCAGATTTCCAATGTTAATATCCATTTGCTTCCCACGCAAAACACGGAGCTTAGACCGGAGAAATGTTTGTAGTCCCTTGAATTCAATCCCATGAGAAATCCACCAAACTCCCTGCTTTTGTAGTGTATATAAGTACATCCGTCCTGTCTATGGTCGGTTTAGACGTGATATATTCGATTCCGCCCTGGCTCGTTCTCCACTCGGTGAGTCCTTCAATGTAGTGTCTCCCCCACCCATTTTTGCCTCTGTAACTTTCCCATCCTCTCAATGCCTCTTCAACGAAAGAAGATTCTGCTCAACAGCTCGAAGATCAATCCACCGAAGACGACGAATCCAAGAATAACTATAAGTCACAAGCACATTAGCTTATATACTCATTGATCCCCTCATACATCCCCCGATCTTCATAACCAGCCGTCTTGACACTGGAGGCAAACTCACTCAACCAAAAAGGCGAAATCGGGCTCTTGAAATCCTGCTTCTTCTTGATCTCACTCGCCGGCTTTCCCCGCTTCGCCGTCTGCTCTTTGGCAAATTTGGCGTTGCGTTTGCGTTGTTCTGGGGTTTGCGCCTGGTGGTTGATGTCAATTATTGCTCTCGTACTCCAGTAAATGCGCCAATATGTCTCTAGTAAACGTGGAGTAGCATACCATTGTGTTTGTTTGTGTAACGGTTACGTGAAAGAAGTAGATGCCTTTCCCCGATTTGCGATTGTTGTAGGAGGAGGAGAGGAGTAAAGTAAAGAGAGGACAAGGTGTACTTGCTGTAAATGAGGAGAGCTGTCCCAAACCCCTAGCCCGAGGCCAGAGTGCGTTGCGTTCAGGGATGACGGTTCCGCGCCGACGCTAGCTAGGGAAATTTAAGGTTGGGGGCTAGCTAGCTACCAAATCAAAGCCAAACTTCAAAGCTCACCTCATCGTCCGAACTTCTCTTTTTATACACGATAATCTGTTCGCCAGCCAAGATGAACTCATTTTCGAGAACCCTGAGATTCCGGCCTGCTAAGTTGCTGCAAATGCAAAGGAGGGTGAATTCCACTCAAGTACCTGAGAAAGAGGTCTCACCACATGTAAGAGAAGAGCTGCTGATGAAGGAGGATATGCTAACAATAAACACAGATTGGTTTTTACAAAACATTCTCGCGGCCAATCGCCAAGGTTCTGCTTATGGCTACGTTTACATATCAATCTGTATACTGGGGGTGGGTATACTTGGAGAAGGGCGAGATGAAGGCGCAGAAGACTGGTGAGCGGTTGTGGAACATTGGCAGGAGAGAGACCAAGTGCTAACAAAGTGCTGTAGCAGAGATTGAAAGCTTGGAGAAAGAACTGAAAGGCTTGACTGATGCAAAAATAAAGCCAGAGACGAGCCGGCCTTGAATCGGGACTTGCGCTGTGAGCTGAAGTCTGGGATCACGGGCACTACGATATCACGCCACGCATAGCACGAGAAGGATTGTGAGTAAATGGGCGGCTTTGGGACGCATCTCGATCGCTGGAAGCTGGTTTTGGGTGCCTCTGGGTACTCCATCTTGAGGGGTTGATCCAATACGAATCACGAATATATGGTTGTGGGTCGTTCGTACCAGAGCGCAGGAGCTCGCATCTCATATGGTGCTTTGTAAGTACCAGGAGGGGTTTGCCATGTGGAAGTCAAGCTCTGAGACAGTTGTCGAGCAAAAAGTCCGGGCAGTTCACCCCAATCACAAGCCACGGATCAAGAATACGAATAATTGAGGCCTTATGGATGGCATTAGACTCCGTGAATGAAGAGCTAAGAGCGCTAATTTAGTATTACGAGACTTCTTCAATCCTTTACTAGCCATCGACTCGCTTTTGCCCTTTAGTTTCTGCGTCAAGTGGCGTATAATGGTACTATTCAACCTTCGAGATCTTACTCATGGCGTTTGATTTTCGTATTTCGTTTGTCTCGGCGAAGTCATTACAGACACTATCAAGATGTCAGGGACTTGGAAGGGCTAAGGTCAGAAGGTATGGGGGCATAATATGTTTGGTACCGAGACTGAAGAGTGGTGAAAAGCACCCTCTTATACGTACAAAACCGTTCATAGCGTCACTAGCTCCTGCAGGCATGCTCAATTCTGTCTGTGTTTCCGGATGCATTCTGATCCCTGGCAGGAATTTCATGCGCTTCTCCTTCTCATCTTCAACCGACATCGCTTTGCTTTCCTTCAAAATGCCGTTGTTCTCTTAGCTGACTCGAAATTGGTAGTAAAAGCTCCATTACGGAATCGCTACAACTGGTGAGAAGTTTCTCAAAGACTTTTTCTACAAAGTCAAAATCCTAATGTGCCGCAAAAAGCGGAACGTTTCCTACTAAAATACTATACTTCGTACAAGCCTCTATGGCATGCGGAAGAGTGCGGAACTTGCTGAATAATAAAACGGACAGTGTTTACATGCATACTAACTCCCGAGCATCCCACTTTACATGGCGCCAAGAAGGCCATTTCCCGAAAAACTAGCATCTGGGGATCTGGGGATCTGCAATGTAGAACAGCTTGAAAATGGCAAACATCTCGAATTGGGATAGTTCTAGATGAAATCGATACGTTGCTGACCAATTATCGAGTGACAGACACTTTCATGCATCGCGAATTTAACCTTACTGGGGCAAGCGCCAACCAGGTGAAGAAGAATGAGCATGGGTATTTATTGTTATTATTATTTTCCTGAATTGATTCTGCTATACTTCAACGTCTTCTAGTCAAGTACATACAGTCTGTCTTTCTGTCAAATACAAAGACGTTGAGTTGCCCCAGTTCTCCTTCACTCTTCAGTCTGCATATTTTAGCACTCTAGTGTCCGCTTTCGGCACCAGCACTCTAAGATGTTAGACGCTGAGAAACAAGCGAACGATCTGAACACGATACGGCAGAGAAAGGAAGTCGCAGATGGTAGATCTAGCCTCGACTTGAAGCAAAATTTGGACCAGAAGGATAATTCCGAATACCGTGCAAAGGAAGAGTTCTCAGATTCAACTGGAGCTTCTACCATCGCATCTCAGCATAATGAGATATTTACTGGTCAAGAAAAATGCAGCATAGAAGGCTGTGACACAGCAAACATCAAAGCAGCGCATAGAATACACACTTGCTCCATCCCACCAGAACACGCAGAAGATACTCACATCGTTGACTGGGACGGCCCAGATGATCCCGAGAACCCAGTGAACTGGCCCTCTTTGAAACGATGGACACACATCATGCTCGTCAGTGCCGCCAACTTCCTCACCGGCATCGCTTCTTCTATGTTCGCTCCAGGCGTCCCAGCACTCATGAAAGAATTCAACTCCACCAACTCCTCCCTCGCTTCCTTCGTCGTAACCATCTTCGTACTCGGTCTCGCGATGGGACCGATTGTCTTTGCTCCTCTGTCTGAGATTTATGGACGGCTATATATCCAGCATCTTGGTCTTGTGGGTTTCTTGGTATTTACCATTGCATGTGGAGTCTCTTCGAATCTGAACATGTTGATTGGGTTCCGATTGATGCAGGGCATCTTCGGCTCTGTGCCTCTTACGAATGCTGGAGGCGTTATTGCCGATATGGTACGGCAGGAAGTACGTGGTTTTGCTATGGCAATGTTCACGTTTGGTGTACTGCTAGGCCCGGTGATCGGTCCTGTGAGCGGTGGCTTCCTCTCGGCCGCAAAGGGAGTGAGTGACTTCTCCGAGCTTCCTCCCTCTTCGCACATGAACCTTTGGGGTCCAGTGTTTTAATGCATGTCTCGGGAGCTCTAGGATATCTAAATGCTCCCGAGCGCCAATATCTATCGCGACGAAGCAGCGCTAATCCGAGTCCTCGCAGTGGAGATGGGTATTCTGGGTATTGGCCATGGGGGTACGTCTCCCTCCTAACCTTTCAAGGTGCCAACTAAAGTGTCCCACAGACAGGAGTCGTGACTATCTTCTGCTTCGCCGTCTGGCGCGAATCATACGCTCCCATTCTCCTCGCCCGCAAAGCCGCCCGTCTGCGCAAGTCTACTGGCAATATGTGCCTACGCTCTAAATACGACAAGGGCCTGTCGGACGGCGACCAATTCAAGCACAGTATTGGCCGCGCCATCAAGATACTCATCTATTCCCCAGTTGTACTGACGCTGTCGCTTTACTTGGGCCTTGTCTACGCTTATTTCTATCTCCTCTTTACTACCTTGACACGTGTTTTTGAGGATAATTATGGATTTAGCAGCAGTATTGTAGGCTTGTCTTACTTGGGCGTCGGCCTCGGGTTTCTCATTGGACAGATGGGCTATGCGCGGTTAGGTGATGAGATATTGAGGCGCATGACGAAGAAGAGTGGAAGTAGCGAGATGAAGCCTGAGTACAGACTGCCTTTGTGTATTGTGGGAGGCGCGTTGGTGCCTATTGGACTCTTCTGGTATGGATGGAGTGCGGAAAAACGTATACATTGGATTATGCCTATAATAGGGACGGGCATCATGGGGATGGGAAATTGTTTAATCTTCGTAGGTCTCATTCCTTCACTGCCTCGCTCCATTTTCGTTTTCCTGACTGACATACATGTTTACAGGTTAGCATACAGTCATACTCCGTGGATGCCTTTGAGCTCTATGCGGCATCTGCACTTGCTGCCAATACTATCGTTCGTTCGGTCATGGCTTCTGTTCTGCCGCTTGCTGCGCCTAAACTGTATGAGGCGCTAGGATTGGGATGGGGAAACTCCTTGCTGGCGTTTTTGGCGCTGGCAATGGTTCCCGTTCCAATCTTGTTGATAAGGCATGGGGAGAGGATTAGGGGCTGGAACATGGAGAGGATTGGGAGTTTATGATGGGGCCTTTTTTGGATTAGGGGACGACAAGACAAAAGCACTGGAATTTTTATGAAAAATACTCCCCAGCGAAAATGATGAGCTGGGTATAATTTGGAAAAAGCACTTGGATGTGTATTATGAGGGTCAGGCCGCGGCGCTACTATGTTCTTCAACTGAATCTCTTCCCCAATCTACTCTTAAAACAGTCGCACTCAAGACCTAGCCTCAATCTCCAGCAACTGCTTCCTCATCTCAACAAACGTCTCTTCCTCACTCCTAAAACCACACCCCAAAATCCTCTTCGCCTTCTCACTCGAGGCCTCATACGCCCCATCAGGCAATTAATTCGTCCCGGGCTTCCCAACAGGCGTTCTCTCTTAAAGTTCGGAATGTTCTTCCTCAACATATCGCAAATCCCCTGACTCTCGCACACACAGTAATTCTCTCGCCCCTGGCTTTCGGCTCCGTCAGAGCCTTGACATGCACAACCGCAAGATCCCTCACATCAACATAAAGATGCAATCCATTCCCCGGCATTGCCGCATCCAAAGGGACGTTTGTTTACAGGTGATGGTAAGTATTGATGGGATATAATCATTTCTTATTAGAAGGTCGCCTAGAAGTTATACTTAAAACTTTTAAGATGATGATACTGAATCCAGTGTAATAATATGATATGCTGGCATTCAGATTGATGCGCGGTGAGGCTAAGACCGCCAATTCTACCAACATCAAGGACAGCTAGTACATTCATGCGCCATGAATGTTAGTAAAATATATTCTCATTTGTATGGACTTTGTAAGCAATGTGGCATTGCCCAATTAGGGAAGAGATGTCCCGATCTCGGCGATACTGTCGGTGTTGATTTATTTTTGGTTCTAGTGAGGGAGCTCCAGGCGAGTTCGTGAATGAGCTTCAGGGGCTCGGAAATCGGATATAAGAACAGTGTATATCCAGTAACAAATGATACATTTATCTACTCACAATGGCGATTTCGTACTTCGGCGGACTTCGGCGACTTCGCCATGCTGGACGATTGAAGCAAATGCAGCAATAAGAAACGCTATACCGAAAAGAAACCCCACAAGTAGCTTTACCACTGGGTAAGCCCGCGACCTCAACTGCAGTTGGTCTTACTCTCTATGTTCAACTCAAAGTACGGCCACATGGCCGCTGTATTGTCCTCTCCAACTCGTGTTCTGTTCTTTCTGGAGCAACTTGGGTATCATTTACTCGCTATCAGAGCTATTGCTATTATCCTCGTCAACATCATCAGCTTCGTCAAAGCCTTCAAAGTTTTCAAGCTCAAGTTCATCATCTCCCTCGAATCGAGGCAGCATAACAAATGATTCAACACACGTTATGCGATTGCCCGTCTCATACGTCCCAAGCAATTTACCAACTTCCTGTACCTGGTCCCCCTTTTCCGACAAATCTGACGCAGGTAGCCTGAACACTTTGACCCCACCATCACTTCTCCCCGCTATGATGTAAAGTGTCTTCTCTGCCCCTGCGCCAACAGCCATGGCCGTAAAATCTTTTATCCGAGGCACTCTTTCATCCGTTTTGGCATCCTTGCCTTTGTCGCCATCCTTAGAATCAAGGATTGCGATCAATTTCGCTGAAGGGAGGGGCGTATCCTTTCCTTTCTCAGCCGGTAGGGTTGTCAAGTCCTCTGGTCGTGTAGAGTAGAACAGTATCCTCCCATCCTCGGTAGAAAGAGCTAGAACGTGGATGTCCTTTGTTTCGTCGAGTTGGACGTAGCATAACTGATGTATCTTCGACTGGTGCTTCTTGTCCCTGGGTTGAGGGACCACCTTGCACTTTGGTTTGCTGTCCATGCCAAATATCAGGACTCCCTTGTCGAATCCAACACAGAACTCTTCTCCCGAATCCGTAGCCCCCCAAGCAACTTTTCTTCCTTCGCCACTGCTGAACTTTCCCTCCCCCACTTGACCCAGCATCTCTCTTTCGAAGGTCAGAACTCCTGCTTTCTTTCCAGTGACTAGATTCCACAGGCGCATACATTTCTCCCCCTTGCCAACCGATATCATAAGCTTCATACTCGGGTGGACCGCAAAATCATTTACTCCACTCGGCGCACCACCCAATGGTGCCGTATCCCCGCTCGGTCTTCCAATTGGCTTCGGTACTGGAGCCTTGATTTCACTCAACAGACTCCAATCTCTCGTTCTCGTGACCGCAATGGTATTATCCTCCGCGGAACTCATGAGCTTGCTTCTCGTTGGGAAGTACAATGCTGTGACAGAGCTGCGGTGCTGTGATAAGGAACCCAGTACCTTGTTCTGCGAGTTCTGAACACTGGCTTTCAGGGTGCCGACGGCGGGGGCGACTACATGAGAGGGGGTATGTGCGGAGAGGTGATAAAGATTTACTCGTTCGTCGCTGCTGCCGCTTGCGAGGATGACTTTCTGGGTTTGCTTTGGGACGGGTGCGGACGGTGGGGAGAGTGCCAGGCAGCGGATTGCTGAGTCGTGGGCATCGAAGAGGAAGGTGTCTGCGAAATCTACCTTGTCGTCGGGGGATATTGTTGCTGTAATGCCATGAAGAACTCGGTCGTAAGACCCCGCAACTATCTGGATAGTTGTTGGGGTTTTCGTCGATTGAAGAGTCGTGGACTTGAGTTTCTTGCTTGTAGATACAGTACTGACAGCAGCAGACTCGCCATTGTTATTACGCTTTCGTTTCGCCATGTTGATGTGTTGTGTTGGTTTTGTACAGCTTCCAATATCGCTGCTGCTGAAGCGGAAACTTTTGGAAAAGATTGCAGGGATTCGGATAGCCTTGTCGTCACGTGGTCCTCCACCAAGCCTTTCACCTACGGCACACATATGTTCGCCGTTGATACAATCTCACGGGCAAAGTTAAGCAGCTTTGTAGGTGTATAAGTGTACTCTAGCATCCTTCAACCTTGACAAGGTGATCGTTATACGGCTTCGACGTTGCTTTTGTTGTCATGGCAAAGCAAAGCTACCATTTTCAGTCTCTTCCGATCTTTGCTGTGTTGTCTTTGAATGACCACCAGCGTACTTGCCTACTTCGTGTCGATTTATCATACCGCGATCATTGACATGCGATGATATGCTACCTTAAGTGAGGAATGAGGAGCCCAAAGCACTTTCTATACATTTTTTAAACATGATACAATCTACCTTACATTTTTACGCTGACTGGGACTATTCTAAATGTCTAGTCGAAGGTTGCATACCATATCTCCTTGCGTTTCAATTAATCCAGAATGTCACTCACCATTGTAAAGGACGCCCATAACAGAAATTCCTGACTAAAGAGGTGAGGCTTCTCTCACCTCGAAAGTTTGGTTGCATTCCGTCACTTTCTAAGAACAAAAAGGACTAGCTTCCCGCACCACGGATTTTTCAGAATTTACATCTCGTCCTCCTAGTCGTTAACTATTCTTCATTCTCTGGTATTAAACCGTTGCTGACATTCGAGCGATTTGGAGCTGAGGTGCCACCTCTCCAGTCCCCTTCCTCGATATGACGGCCGAAAGTCCCTCTGGGGAAGCTTCTTCCCAAAGAATCGAGGCATTAGGTACGTACCCATATTCTGTTCGGTTGGATTACGTTACATTTTGTCTCATACCCTACAGCTTTTAACTTGTTGAAAAAATACTATCCAAATACTGCCGAGAAATATCTCAAAATGGCGACCACAGTTGAGAGCTCAGGGGTGATTGGCATTGCCGAATCGGAAATTCAGGAACTATCTCCTACGCAAACAGTGACGGCGACAGAAGGCACGTCGATGGCACCCACTCGCATTCAAGCTACAGAAGGCATTCCACCGCCTTCTTCCCCAAGTGAGAAAGGAAATGCGTGGATTTCGAGTTTTATTTCGGAGCTTAGCGAAGAACTAGACAGTGCCTTGCTTTCAATTACAGAGAGGTATGAGGAAGACGGCCGTGGATCAACCACAAAAGATACGAATCCTCAATTCGAATTGAATGCAGAAGAGATGATTGCCTTCACAGAAAGTGCTGCTGAAGAGACTGCATGGACAATCGTGCCTTCTAGGAAAGGCAAGAAACTCGAGCAGAACAAGCCGACGTCGACGGGCGAGACAAATGAAAAGACAATACTCGAAGCGCCAACAGCTGCCTCGCGCTCGAAGAAAAGGGAGAAGAAGAGAATACCGTATTATCTCACCTCCATGTTATTTTTCTACACGGTCTCGCTTATGCACCTTCTGAGGGAGGCATCTGATTAGTCTAGGCAGCTAGTGTAGAGTGTATTAAATGGAGACTTGATACCCTGGTATTAGAAGAGGTTAGAAGTGGATCTTGCTAGAACTCCGTATATGCTAAAGCACCTAATCGCCTGATGCAAATAGCCTTAAGCGAGGCGTGTAAAAAATATCTTGGAGGTGAGATAGTACGGTACGAAGAAAGGGAAAGAAGGTCAATAGGAGTGACGCTTCGTGCCCTTGATCAATTCTCAATGTATTGTATTTGCAGGCTCCTGGCGTTTAGGCACTCGGTACTGCGCTTCTATAAAATACTTGTTTCAAGTAGAGTAGAACCTTTCTAAAAGCCTTTAATTAGTTTTGACCTTTTTCACTCCTTTCGTTTAATCTGATAGATCCAGGAAGTTATGGCAGCTATTGTTATCTCATAGTTTACTATAAAATAAACCCTACAGGCGGCATTATGTAATTCGATACCTAGACCCCCATCTAGTTCTGGTGGATAATAAGGTCACTCGCTCTTTTTCATTTCATTGGTCGTCCTAAGCATGCACGGGCAAGATTCGCAATACTGCATGATAAGCGCCCAGTTAGCGTTTAGCGAGGAAAACCAGGGTGGCACGGTTCCTGTTGGCGTTTCTTATTTCCATGTCAAGGTCTGTGCGAGTTGCGAGTTGTGCAGTATTTATGACAATTTATGATAATCCTCTGTAAATAGGTATAATTATGCGCCAAACTAGCTCACTTTGACATGGTTCTTATTTTTGGTATCACTATCACTCTTGGAGTTTATCCATCCTTGGTTGATAGCTTTTATATAACTTGGACGGCCATCCTTTTCACCCCTCCTCCAAAACTCGTCCGTCCCTTTATTCTTTTCGTCTATTCTCACGTCGCCTTTCGTCTCTCAACATGTTGATAAAGCGACCCACACAAGTACATCCTACAATCTTGCCTGCAGTTGTTGGCTTATTTGTGCTTGTATTTCTATTTTCTCAACTACCTCGATCAAAAATACAGCATGCATTCAACGTAGGAGCGGGCCCATCAAACATTGCACACCATGTCTTCAATGAAACACTTGGGGTCAGTTACACCTTGCATTATTATTCATATCTCATTCGGATATACTAACTCGAAAGCCTCTAGTTCGAGAAAATATTTGTTATTTCACTCCCTTCTCGCACCGATCGCCGCGATGGGCTGGCCCTAGCAGCGGCTGTGAGCAATATAAAGATTGATTTCATTGATGGGGTAAAAGGAGATGAAGTGCCAGATAAAGCAATTCCGAAGTTTAAGAATCGTGTTAAAGATGGCGAAATTGGCTGCTGGAGAGCACACATGAACGCTATCCAACGGTAAGAACCTCGAGAATAGTCTGCTCAAAGTTCATGGGCTTATCACAGCTTAATAGAATAGTGCGAGAGAACATATCCTCAGCTTTGATCTTAGAAGATGATGTGGACTGGGACATACGGTAACATATTCCTCTTCATCTGAGATTCCAATTTAGAAAGAACCAGCTGACTCCTTTCAACGGTATCTAGACTCAAAGAGCAATTATTTGACTTTGCTCGGTCATCAAACGCCTTGACACAACCGCTTCTTAACTCGCATCCACCCAAAAGTGCAGATCCTACCTACCCTATCCCCCCAGATGCGAACACAATACCTACAGATATCTCTTTTGACAGTCTCCCCTCCACCGCGTTACCCGTACACTCGCCCTACGGAGACAACTGGGGACTCCTCTGGATCGGCCATCTCGGCATGAACATCCCTACTCCTAACTCGCCATCCCCAGAAAAAATACCAAGAGGTCGAATAGTCCGCACCTCAGACAACACCGTGCCTCAGATCCAGCACCTAAAATCATTCTACAACGACTGGGCAGAAAACTTCGGGTACGAGAATCACACCAGAGTTGTCCACCATGCCACCAGAGCAATCGGCACGGCAGGCTACGCAGTAACCCAGGCGACAGCACGGAAACTCCTCTACGCCGTCGCGTTGGACGAAGTGAACGAGGGGCTGGACCACATGCTGAGCGAGTACTGTGAGGGTAGGAAGGGAGGATGGAAGCATGCCGATTGTTTGACTACAAATCCGGCGCTGTTGAATCGTCACCGATCTGCGGGTTGGATGGGTGCCGACGGTGATATCCAGTCGGATTACGCGACGGATTTCAGGGAGGAAGCTGAGACGGATAATGTTAGGTGGAGTACGAGGCTGAATATGGAGGTTCTGCTGGAAGGTAGGACGGAATTTGTTGATCAATGGCCTGATGAGTAGCTTGAAAGTTGAGAGCCTGTGAAATAATGAGAACACTTGGCGTTTGGAGTCGGCGTAGTCACGGTTAGGGAATTGAGACATATTGTATAAACAAACATGCAATTATATGTATATGATGTCAATTGGAAATGTTCGAGATCTCGACTCCCTCGGCTCTGAGAATGTGGAGGCCATGATCTCGGTTAAAATAAGGGTGTAGACGGATGAGATGACCAACAGAAACCCAGTTGCTGAACAAAAAGTCATAATAGCCAAGGTAAATCCTTGAAAACAAGCAACCCGGTCAAGCAGAGCATGATCTGAATGCAATGGTCGTCGCTGGAATGACCAGAAAAATTGTTGTCCAGGTTAGTGATCATGAGCGTTTTTTTATCTAGCCGGGCTTGCTTAAATTTCAGGGGACTTGCATCCTTATGCAACTGAAAGGTCGACACTTGGTCATAACCAAAAGCTTTGTAGGAAAAGAATGGCCACAGCTCAACATAGATCATGATAGTTATATCTCTTACAAGTCGTCTTTCAGCATCCGCTCAGGGGTACAGCCATCAAGAACAAACCGCCCCCTTTTCTAGCTGACTCACGCTCCCCGGCAACCCAAACGCAGCATGATACTCTTCCACACCCCCACCCAGCATTCCAAACATCAATCTCTGCTTCTCAATCCCCTTGGCATCTCCCAAACAATATCCCCGTGCAATGATATCTAGATCTCGGTTCCGTGTCGTAGCCATAAAAGCGCTGAAGTTTGTGTAATGATACACCCCGTTGTCAATAAGAGAGGCGACGCCTATGCAAACTGCTGCTAATGATACAATGATCACGGTACCATAAGATATAATGAGGTTTGTGCGGTTATACACATATACGTTATGCGTATCAAGAAAGTCGATGCGACCATTGGACTTGTATGTAAAGTCCGTACTGGAGAGGGTGGAAATAGTAATATTGTTTGCGAGGTCCTCGATTGCTCTATCCAGAGTGCGGTTCCTGCACGTGTTAGGAGAGCTGGCAAAATTACTGCCGTGTCCGAACTTTCTGTACCAGTAGTTGTTGGCTATCTCGTCGCAGGCTTTGAGGCCGGTCTGTAGGATGCGAGAGCTTGATTGTTGGAGGGCAAAATGACCGTCGCCGCAGTTGTTGACGCAGCCATGGCTGGCGTTGACGAGGGTGACATTACCATTTAGGATATTGGTCAAGGAAAGGAAGGTTGCTTCAGCAGCCTGGACGTAGGGGACTAGTCCCTTGGGGTCGACGCTACTTGCGGCAAGTCCTGTAACATCATCTTGGCTGCCATAGGGCATACCGAATTGGAGGGCCAGTGCAGAGGATTTGGTTCGTAAGGGCACGGCATTAATTGTGTTTGGTTGAATTTGTATATGCTGATGTGTTACGCGCCCGTTACCGTTGGTGTAGTTGAAGGTGACTTCAAAGGAGGCATTCACAACACTGCAGATGATTGCCCGTTCCGCGCTCTGCAGCCAGAGTTGGGAGGCTTGTGTGTTGGGCACTCGACTAGTAATATCCGAGACATTCCAGTTGTTGAACCTGTTGAGGATATACGTTGCGGCTAGATTGCCAGCATCAGCCGTCGGGTTGAAAGAAGACATAACCAGAAGATTATCAACGGTGTCTTCTGCTGGGAGATTCTGAGCCGTAAAGGTTGAGCTTTCGCGCTGGTAGTTTTGGGTAAAGACATCAAATAACGTTTGTTCCGCTGAAGTGGTCGAATTGCATTGAACCGTTGGTCCGTAGAATTGGACACTGAAGGATGAATTGAAGGATGGAGCTGGAGGTGGTAGTACCGCCGCATTAAAAGCTGTTTCTGTAGCAACTTTGAGCAAGAGTGCACTTGGAGCGAGAGTGTTGTCTGTGTGAACTCCTTCGGCCTGCGCCCACGATAAACTATTATATTCTGGGAGTGGGACAGAGCCAGTGTCGTTGTGACTCGCTCGTGAGGCTGGAGCAACTGACAAAGTAGCAGCTGGAAAGAGTCCGCCAAGGAAGATCAACCTACCACCGCATTAGGAAGCTGCTTCATGTTCATAGCGAGAGTGACATACCAAGGCAGAGCACCTAACAAGTATGCAAGCCATGCTTCTCGGATGAGATGAAAGCTCCAGAACGAGGAGAGCTGAGAGGTAAGTGAGAATAAATTGTTAAGGGTTTTGACCTGAAGAGGCTTCTTCTTCACCAAAGTCCAAGCGTATTGATTATAGGACTCCTTGATAGCGACTTTCATCGCAGCCAGAACAGATACAACGAAAGCATTTCCGGCTAGCTTGATAGCCTCTTGCGAAAAAGTGTCGTCGGAGACGATTCGGCCTTCAAGGTGCGCATACAAGAAATGATGGCCAACTGCGAGGCCGACACCACCCACGAAAAAGAAAAATATATGTACAGGTTCGCGATGCCAGCGGATGCCCCATTGTGCCAGTTTTGAGTTCTGCGACTGTTCATGTACAAAGGCATCATCGTTCTCAAAGATTTGTGGATGGACTTTCGATGTCTTGGGATCCACAGCACAATGCTGAGGAGATGCATTGTCCTTCAGAAACTGGTCAGTCTCGGCCTGGTAATATCCAGGAGATATCAAATCTGCCTCATCACTCTGCGAAATCAAGTCCGGACGCTGGGGGGCGGGCTTTCGGCGAATATGATTCATAGCGAAATGAAGAGTCCCGCTTATGACAGATTTCGAAGTAATTGAGTGCGAAAAAAGAAGAAGGCATGGTGGGCTGGTTCTATAAATTGGGTAAAGAGATGAAGGGCGACAGCTATCGTTGTTTGTGTCACACCGTTGTGGAGGCTTAGAACCAAGGCTGCATTCTAAGTGCATACGAGCCAGGCCGTATATTTTCGCCGCATTGCAGTTAATTTAATTCAGGGTGTTGGGTCTAAGGGGTCATCGCCACAAATGCGCGTTTTGGTACTACCTAGTAGTAAGTTGTGTAGCAGTACACCACATATGCAAGCCTCGATGTAAGTCTCACCACAAGAACTGGCCGTAGTATAAATAGGAGCAAACCTTTCGTGTCGTACAAAAGGATGGCGACTTCCTTCTAGACTCAACTTGAACCTCAATTTTGTTTTGCTGTTGAGGCATGCTTGAATGCCCACTTGGGTGAAGGTTGGTATATAACTTAGTTCATTTAAAAAGTCGTGGCTTCCTTGCAAAAAGACATGATATCTAAGTAACCTCGACTTACCCCGTCCCAACTACTCTACTCCCGCTGCCCAATTCAGTGCCATAGTGTTACCACCCAAGTATCCAAGATAGCTCTTATCCTTCTTATTCATCCTCTTCACCTGCTTCGGCTTCTCTTCATCATGGGCCTCTTGCTCTTCAGCCTCCTCCTCAGCGGCATCCACTATTTCCGAGAGCTCAGCCACTTCCGCAACAGTCTCCACCGTCCCCCTAAGCTCCCCATCACAAGCCCTCCTTGGCTTCAACAACAGCTTGCTCATATCCTCATTCGAAAGCTTCTTGAGATTCTCCCTCTTCACACTCTCCAAAACGCCCCTCTTGATCCAATAAACCCTGCCCAGATCCATGCCCGATAAGTAACGCGTGTAATGATTAATCGTAAAGAATCCTCTTGTATTGGCATCCTCATCCCACCAGATATTTTTATCCCAAGCCCCCGAGTTGTCAAGCAAGCTCTGCATCCACG
Source organism: Lachnellula occidentalis (assembly GCA_007821535.1). Classification (NCBI taxonomy): domain Eukaryota; kingdom Fungi; phylum Ascomycota; class Leotiomycetes; order Helotiales; family Lachnaceae; genus Lachnellula; species Lachnellula occidentalis. Next base: position 45,720 of record QGMI01000077.1, on the reverse strand, counting down.
TCAGACCCTCCTCACCTTCATATCGACCAGACTCGAAGTTCCACTACATCACAGGGGAGTTAGCTATTTCCTATTCAGTTACGGTTTCGAGAGTAAAGGGAGTATATGTTTCCCGTTTTAGGAAATGTATAGGAGGAGTCAGAGCACATGAGACGAAACATGATAGAAGGGGGTAGGGTAATTTCAAAGAGCCAGTTCTCCTTACGCTCCAGGTCTCGCGGTCGTCGTAATTGACGCCTTCTAAAACGGCGCGGAAGCCGAAGACTCGGTTGAGACGCTCGATTAGAAGATGATCGGATGTCATTTCTCGCAGGCGATCAATTTCCCCGCGTGGAATGGTGTAGTATGAATCGCCAAAGTGGTTATTGACCCATGTTGTAGGGTACGGTGGTTCGCGATCGCCATACAAGTTAGGAATGCCGATGGCTTTTCCGTTGATCCATTTATAGATCTTATTGAGGTCGCGGATTAGAGTGACTTTCTTGAGCTTTGGATACTTGAGGATGAAGGTTCGGAGGAAATGGTACCAGGATTTTTCGTCGGGAGGTACGAAGGAGACGTCGAGTGTTAAATGGGATAGTTTTGTGAAATTGAGGAGGGTGGGTGTGAAGCTGGGGAAGCGTTTAAGTATGCCGTCGCCATTGGGGAAGATGTTGAATGTTGTGACTCGGCTTGATGGGTGCTCGAGTAACCTTGTGGAGGTTAGACAAAGTCGTTATGTGAGAAGAGAGACGTACTTGAACTCAATACGGATGCTTTTGATGATATTCCTGGCTTTTTGGGGCATTCTCGTGATCTTGTAGTTATTTCTCGGAGAAAGAACGAACTCGTGGACTTGAGCCATCATCTCGATGGCGTGAATGTACTGCTCAGTGCCTCTCAACGCTTGAATGAGGGCGGGAGACTGCCCTGTCCACACGCCAGCAAGGACATATCCATAGATCCTGTTCTTTACGTTCTGGGGGAAGGGCTCGAAATGACTCTCTCCCAAACTAGAGAGAGACGACGATGAATGACCGGAAGCGATGGATGTCATCTTCGCTAAGATCCAGCTTGCAGTAGAGCTCTTAGGCATATTGGGGTCCGACATATTTGTACCCTCGTGTCAGATGGCAATGGATTGAAAGCTGAGAAGCAAACAAATGTCAAGTTAATTACGGCTTGTAGAGCGCAGTTCTTCTCTTTGTCAGTAACAAAAGTGACGTTCAAGCGCGCTCTTTTCCATGGAAACCAACTCCACCACAAGCGCAAGCGAAGTTTGTGTGAATATAGCCAATTCATGGGGCCGGAGAATGCAAACATGGGCGACAGGGAGAAGAGAGTCAATGGCTTGGGGTTGAGCACTGAAGAGATGGAAGATGCTAGAGGTAACAAATGAATCTGTGGCTTCAACATAGGGTCCAGCACTTCAACTTCAACTCTATTGTTAAGCTCAAGACCTCCACCAAGCCCTCTCAGACTTGCAATCTTGAGAGAACCAAGAGCATGCTAGGCAAGAAATATATAACACAAAGAGAAACTTACACTCAATTGACCCCAACCAAGCCACCCGCGTGCAAATTCCCATCATGTCTCCCTTTACCCAGCGCAAAAGAATGCTCTGCTTCGTAGCTTTAGAAACACAAGCATACTCCCGCTGTGTTCAAAGCCCTGGATGGGCCGGTAGAAAGTGAAACAAGCAGTGGCAAATTATTCAAGAAATGAGAAAGCAGAATACAATACAGACGATACGAACGAATACCACGTATGAAAACCATTCAAACTTGAAGCCATTCCTCTTCCCATTCACCCCTCCAACCTACACACCCACACACCCACACACCCACACACTCACTCACTCGTACGTACAGAGTCCCACTCGGGACTGCCCATATTGTGTTATGCTGCCACCTCCATCAATACAGCGTACTTATATTATCCAAGTATTTGCTTAGCTTATCGTCCGATGCCAATTTTCGCGCCAGACTATTAAGGCGTCCTTATTCCATTCGAGCAAAGAACAAAATACAGCCCACCCGACCTCCACGAGAATTCTAGCCGATGGCTTTTGAGGGTGAAGATAATGTATCAACGACGGGAGAGAAAGAAGGTCGTTCGTTCGTTCCAGCTCGTCAAGTCTTAGCTTTATCACGTGGCGAGAACAAATCTTGTTTCTGGAGTTGAGATATATTAATAGTTCTGAAATAAGTGAAACGACAGTCCCGGAGAGGGAAACTGCCGGTTTCAATGGATGCGCGGGCCGACCCCTGTGCCAGCATTAATTCTAGTATATTTATATTGATCTAGATCTAGGAAGCTTGTACCTAGTTGAGGGGTATATTTGAGACTCCTCGCGCGGAGCTTGAAATAGAGGGGTAGCCTTGCTTCGCCTTCCTGCTGGTAATCTTGCTAAGCATTCCCATCTTTCCTTCAGACGCTTAGCTTGTTACTGAATACTCTCTTGACTTTCAAAAAGAATAGCAAGTCTCCTGCCGAAGGTTGGTTCTCATATGCTTTTCTATTTTTCCCCTTCTATAAATATCACATACACGTTTGCATGCTGCCATGGCACAAAGACGCCCCATCTATACATACATACATCCAAGCCAGTGTGCGTGCGTGCGCGCCTGCGATCGCGAAAAAACCAAGTCCAAGAGTTGCCCTCCACTCTATACGGTACCATCTCGCTCCTTTGTCCCCAGTCACCAATCTGAATAAAACGTAAAAAGGAACGAGATGAAGGAGGGCCCAAATTATACACCGGCAAAATGCTGTTAAAGGAGAATGAATGCGAATTGTCGTTAGGAGATCAGAAGCATAACCAACCAATGCTAGTCTGATAAATGCGTGTCCGAGAATTATAACAAGATAGTGTTCTCCAAGCCGTATCTCTCCTCCTGCTGAAAGGTTTGGCATGTGTATGCTCAAACACGCACGCCACCAACGACATTCTTAGCGGCATCAATGTAGTTCTTCGGGTCGTAACCAAGACCAGTGTTTGGTGCGATGCCTCCAAGCAAGATGAAGATGACTGTGATGACGAGAGCGAATGTTACCAACTTGCGGAGGACGGGACGGTTGGCGCCAAACTCTGCCCATCGTCGGCCGCCCTCTTGGATGTATGGCTTCATTTCTTTCTGGCCAAGCTTGTAGTAAAGCATGCCCATGATAGCAATGCTGTAGCCGAAGACTTGGAGACCGGAAAGTTTGGTTCCCCAGATGAGGATGGATGCGCCAACGAGGAGGATATCCTTGAGTACACCGCAGAGTGTAAGGACGAGACCGGAGGTTTTGCCGATCTAGAATTTCGCAATTAGTTTCAAGCTTTGGAGAGACGGGGCAGGGATAGCCTACCAAGAAAACGACGGAAACGTTCAACAAGAATGCGACGCATGCATTTGCGAAGAAGGTTCCAAGACCAACTGCGTAGATTTCACTCATCTGAATGTAGGGAACTTCCCAGAAAAGAGCAATGGTCAAGTTCATGAAAGCGCAGACTGGTGCAAAGTAGTACAATGACACCAGAGGATCCATCTTGAACTCGGATCCGTTGAGCAACCTTTGTACCATGCAGATTCTGACAGCCTCGAAGACGATTCCTCCCATTTGGTAAAGGAATCCAATCAGAACGAATTCGATCTCTCCGAACGATGCCAAAACGACACCGATGACGATGAACGAAACGTTGCCCAACTTCTTGAAATCTGGTTTCTCAATTCCGAGGACCCAGCCTGCGATAAGAACTGCGACGGGGGTGGTGGCCTGTTGGGATAGAGTCAGCATTTTCAACGTGTCGAGATCCAATGCACACGTACCTTGAGCATCTGAATAAAAGAGACGCTCAAATACAGATATGTCAAGTTTCCGCAAATCAAACTCATGGAGAAAAATGCACCAATTGGTACAATTGCTCTGAGGTAGACTCGGCCAGTCATCTTGACAGATTTACGCCCATCGAGAAGAGTTGTCGTTTTCGACATGATCTGCGTCATGATGGTCGCGAAAACAAGATGCCATGCTGTGAGCAAGATTGGGTAGTCTTTGTATAGCGTCAGCAGTGCAACTTCTGAGTGTTATATTGGAGGCGACGTACGGAACCCGAGGGTTGATAAGATCCATTTGTTGAAGAGAATAACGCTGGAACTGAGGGAAATCCAAACTCTGTGTATACCGTATCAGCAAATAGTTCGGACTGCAATGCAGTGTTGTGGGGGACACTTACACGACGTAGAAGGCAGGATGGATTCCATTCGAGGCCGGCTCCTGCAGCTTCTCGATGTCTGGATTGACGGTTGGCAGAACTGGAGCATCATTTCCTCTGGGCGATTCGCCGGATATGCGGACCTTTTCTTCACCCATCGTGGCGGTTTTGAGGATGTGTGTGATGTGGTATGTATTATGTGTTACTGTGCCTGGGCAACAAGAAGAATTCGCGATCGCAATAAAGGACTACGGGCAAATTGAGGTGGTAATGAGTGGATGACAGATTCAAGAATTGCTTGCTTGCTTGCTGTCGAGAAGAGGTTCCTATCTGCGTGGATGAAGTGCAGAGGAGAAGAAGAGAAGAGAAGGGCCGACGTTTGCGATGGCTGGGAGTTGTCGAAGATGGAGGGATGGGTTGTGGAGAGAGATAATGGCAGGGCAGGTGTAAAGGGGTGGTGTCACTGGCGTGGTGTGGTGACAGTGGTGTTCTTTTTTAGGAGTGGTTTCAGGGTAACAGCTTGGATTTGAGAGTGGCTCCCACTCCAGCACCAAGCCGAATTGGATGGGCAGACCCGCCTTTCCTGTTCCGCAAAACACGCACACGCGTAACCCCCCTCTTCCCCCCCTTTCTCGCTCCCTACTCCTACTCCTCCTACTTCCCCCGTGCTGGAAAAACTTGACAGCCCCAGTTCCACCTTTCTTTATACGAAGTGTTTCAAGTTGTCTTTAGTCACAATTTGTAGTGGAAGATCTGGACGATCTGGCCGATCTGGCCAGCAATCCTCCCAAGTGGCAACTACAGTACAGTAATAATCATTTGCCTACTCGGAGCAAAGCGCACAGAGGTCGTCGGAATGAGTTAGGCGCGGCAATTCGTCATTTTACCTACCTGTATCCCACGGTAGTACTTGTAGCATGCACCTTCGAAAATGCTTGTTTTTCTTTCTTTCTTTGTTCCATCCTACGGTTCCTACCTACCCTAGCTTGGGCCCCCGTGAAAAGCTTAGGTGCGTCAATATCCAGGTACGTAGATCTGTTTCAGGTTCGTTCGATATATACACATCTACAGTACGACGAGTACCGGTATTCTATATCTCTACCCTCTACCCAAGTCTATGGAGTACACATGACTGGACAGGTTCGGTTGCTTTGCTTTCGGGTGACTGGGCATTTGGGCAGGAGCAGAGTGTTGATCCTATCAAATTCAAATTCAAGGCTTGTCAATCACCACCGGAAAGGCACTGAGCCTCATGCAAAGGAGGCCGGCATGCAACATATACTTGGTACAAACAGGCAACAAATCGACTGGCCATCACCATTGCAATCGGCATCTTCTCCAATCATTGGCTGGTGACTCGAGAATTGCAGACCTAGTACCAGTACAGTTGATGCAGCATACCGCGGTGTACAAGATTGCCCTCATTTACTGCTGTGGAGACTCCATACTCTGTAGATTGTGGAAGACAGGGGCTTTAGCAGGATGCAGTGTGTCACCCGGGAGACTGTACATCTCTCCCAAAACGGAAAATGTAAAAGTTATAGGGAGTTTTTAGCTTCCTTCTAATCCTCTAATCCAGCTCAGCATCGAAAAACAAAGTGCTGACTCAAACGCCAGCGTTATTATTAGGGTACGAAAGGTTAGGTCAGCCTCCGCTTGTCAGCTAGGTACCTAGTTAGATCCGATTTATATTAGGAACAGGAAGTGGGAATGTCCGGTGAGGGAAATAATTAACGTACCAGGAGTTCAACTAAACTAATTTATAAAGGCCGTAGAAGACAAATTTGGTACAAGTACAACTTACAAGAGTCATGTCATCCGTGGCGGTCAAGATGAAAAGGGGCTGTTGGAAGATAAAATATGGTTTACTGTATAGGACAGATTTGCAGGCAGGGGATATATCGACGGGCCAATAGATAAGGACCAAGAGGCGAACCACATTTTCTCAAGTCTTACCCATGCCCACTCACCCATGCACGCCCACGCCCCTGCCCACAGATACCCTTGTTCCAAAGAGGCAATCTAAAGTAAATCTAATAATTCACCCCCCCTCGATTTACCCCCGTTTCAAGTCTGCTGGAACTTTGAAGCTCAAGAGTCAAGTCTGTTCAAGTGTTTACTTTGTACATATCACCTCTTGTCTCCATCTAGACGCCTCGACACGACACCTCTACCAGCTCTCTACCCCACCGACTTCTGCAAACCTTCGTACGACCCCGCCGAAGAAAACAACAATCATGGCTCCCGCCGATATGTGAGTTCAGCTCCTGCCTCGAGCAGTCCGTGTAAATAAAGCAGACTTTTCCTGACACCATTCCCTCTTTACAGCAATGTCGACGTCCTTGTCATTGGAGCGGGTCCAACAGGTCTCGGTGCTGCGAAGCGTCTAAACCAAGTCGTGAGATTCTCTCTTCACCGCCAGTATCGAACAGAGTAATTGACCCTCAATATCAGGACAGCGCATCATGGATGATTATTGACTCCAACGAGACCCCCGGTGGTCTTGCATCCACAGATGTCACTCCCGAAGGTTTCGTAAGTCTGCCGCTTTCCAATTGAAAAAACAAACACTAGCTAATTGGCCTCCAGCTCTACGATGTTGGCGGACACGTTATCTTCTCCCACTACAAATACTTTGACGACTGCATTGACGAGGCTCTCCCCAAGGCCGAGGACTGGTACACACACCAACGTATCTCATATGTGCGCCTAAAGTCCCTCTGGGTCCCATACCCACTCCAGAACAATGTCTCCATGTTGCCACAAGAAGAGAAGCTGAGGTGTGTTGATGGAATGATCGATGCTGCTCTGACTGCTCGTACGGCCACCGATAAGCCCAAGGATTTCGATGAGTGGATTGTTAGAATGATGGGTACTGGGCTCGCAGATATCTTCATGAGACCATACAACTACAAAGTCTGGGCTGTACCCACTACCAAGGTGAGCATGGACCACAAATGCGGGGAAAATGTGCTGACGGAAATTATAGATGCAATGCCAATGGCTTGGAGAGCGTGTCGCAGCTCCAGATGTCAAGACCTGCGTCAAGAACGTCATCTTGAACAAGTCTGCAGGCAATTGGGGTCCCAATGCCACCTTCCGTTTCCCAGCTCGTGATGGCACTGGTGGTATTTGGATTGCTGTGGCCAACACTCTGCCCAAGGAGAAAACTCTCTTTGGCAAGCAGGGCGAGGTCTCCAAGGTTAACGCTGATGCCCACACTGTTACTTTGAATAGCGGAAAGACCATTGGATACAAGAAGCTGATTACTACAATGGCTGTTGATCAACTTGTTGAGCAAATGCAAGACAAGGAGCTCGTAACTTTGAGCAAGGGTCTATTCTTTTCATCTACTCACGTTATTGGTGTTGGCATCAGGGGTGCCCGTCCTGAGAGGATTGGAGACAAGTGCTGGGTAAGTCATTAGCTTCTCTTCCTAAGATGATGTGCTAATTAGGATACAGCTTTATTTCCCAGAGGATGACTGCCCATTCTACCGAGCCACCATCTTCTCCAACTACTCTCCAAACAACCAGCCACAAGAGTCAGTGAAGCTTGCAACCCAATCTATTGCAGATGGCAGCAAGCCCAAGTCCACCGAGCCCCAAGAAGGTCCTTACTGGTCCATCATGTTGGAAATCTCAGAATCTTCCATGAAACCAGTTGACCAAGCAAATCTCATGAGAGAATCTATCCAGGGTCTCATCAACACCGAGATGATCCGACCAGATGACGAGATCGTTTCTACCTACCACCGCCGCTTTGACCACGGCTACCCCACTCCATCGCTAGAGCGTGAGGGTGTTCTCAAGGAGCTTCTTCCCAAGCTCCAAGCCAAGGACATCTACTCCCGAGGTCGTTTCGGAAGCTGGAGATACGAGGTAAATAATACTTTTTCTGTTCTCCCTCCTACATTGATAGTCCGAAAGAATGTTTCATTCTCTTGGCCCTTGCTCTTCACACAAATCATGATACTAATTCGTCGCAGGTTGGCAACCAGGACCATTCGTTCATGTTGGGTGTGGAAGCTGCTGACCACATTGTGAATGGTGCCGTTGAGCTGACACTCAACTACCCTGATTTCGTCAACGGCCGCCAGAACACGGAGAGACGACTTGTCGAGGGTGGCCAGATATTCAGCAACCAGGCTACTAATAAGGCTGATGCTGCTGGTGACGCCAAGGTTGTCGATATCGAAGCCAACAAAGCCGGTAACACCAAAGAGGTCCCGGTTCGGGACAGAGCTTCCTCAAAGACTTCCTCGAGCGCTCATGCCAGAAAGTCATCTAAGAGTGTGAAGTAGACGTCGCTAGAGCTAGATTTATTAGACTACAAGAATCCGTTGAGACTGAGATTATGTTAGCGCGGGGCTGGATGCATTACAGTATGATGGAAACTTACTGATGGAAAAACTTGTGCGGGCTTTTTTTTGCGAAGATATACACATTTGCCTTCGAGAGGCATCCCAACGGGGATACCTCAATTTTGTAAGCCGTCCTTACATCAGTCAAGCGTAGAAAAAATAGAAGGGCTTTTCAAAAGAAAAAGCAAATATTGTCGTGTGGGAAGTGTTTTTAGTACTCGAGTAATTGGTATAAGAGTCCCACTGCCAGTGAGGAATGGCAATGGCGAGCAGTGACCGAAGCTCTAGGCCATATAATCAGCAGCCAACAGTGCGCAGGGCTCCACGATTCGTTATGCTGCCCAGTGATAGCAAATCCTAGGTACGTATAGTAAGGTACGAAGTAAAAGGTAGCTACCGTACCTACAGTACGTTATATGCATGTTGTTTCCTCACAGAATACATCACAGAATATGTTCGAATTGTGGCTCACGCGGTGGCTGAAATATAGTATGCCACCCACCACGCTTGACTCGAAGCAACTCGAAGCAACCCTGATTTTCAACAGAAAGCTTTCTGACCTTTTAGAAAATCGGATAGCAAGCTTTGGATGAGTCTCACGAAGTATTCCATTATCATTTTAGATTATTTTCGTCCAACCCTCAAACCCCCTGAATTTTTGCCTAAATACGTCATTGCCGGATTCGATCTACCTTGGAGCTTGGAGTCTAGAGTCGGGAGTCTAGACACGCCTACAACTGCACTACTCTACACTACTCTACCTACACTACCTACAGGTACACTACGAACTACGCCGCGCAAAGAACAACATACCGGTATTGTTTTTAAACGGTCACGGTGCTTTACAACGAGACTTGAAGACATGACTTGAAGCGTGAATAGGCCAGGCGTGTAGTTCAAACCAGGACAGGCATGGATGCCAATGTTGCCCTAGGGGATGATCATCTGGATCCGCCCGCGAAACTTTATGAGCGCCTGCGCCAAATTCCGGGGTACGAATGGGACGAGAATGTAGAGCCTTTCCATTCAAGTTTTGATAATTGGTAAGGCCTTCCCCCCATCTATATCTGACAAGGGAAAGCCCCCCCATGCTCATGCTACATGTATAGGCAAGTCTTTGGCACCAAGATCCAGTCCCCAAACCAAGATGCGAACCACCACACCCACGAAAAAAAGAAGCCATCCGCGCTCGCTCCCAACCTCAAAGCGCAGCGCTTCACCCTCCCTAAAGCTAGGTGGCAGGAAAAGAGACGTGAACGAGAGCGATAGCGAGACGGGCGATGAACGAGTCCTGCGCGAGCATAGCTCCATCGTTGCGCGCATCTCCACACACGCCCTGCGCGAGGAGCGTACATACCATATCTGCAAGAACCTGATCAAATCTGCGGATCCGGAAGGGGATCACATAGTTCGGCCCTTGGATATTACTCGACTTGCGAGCCAGCAAGGTGATACGGGCCCAATTGTTGTGTGTATTTTTGAGAACCCGGGACCGAATTACTTGCCGAGGGTTATTGATTACGGTCCTGCGTGGTATACGGGCCGGAAGGTGGGAGACGCGTGGGAGGCCTTTAAAGACAACTTTGTACCGACGGAAAAGGTGCCGTTGCAGACCTTCCTGGATTTCGCGATTGGGGCGACGGAGTGTCTTGAGATTCTGCATCACGGTCAGCGGATTGTGCATGGGGAAATTAGAGGGGATGCCTTTCACATGAATCTGGAATCGGGGAATGTGAAGCTTATCAACTTCGGTTCTGGCCTAAGGACGTTCGAGCATGGCCTTACAAGTACGGGATGGTCTGCCCTGTCCAGGGAAGTGGGTGCAAAGAATAAACTGTCGTTCATGAGTCCGGAGCAGACAGGACGTATGCCTGCTGAACCGGATAGTCGGACGGATATATATTCTTTGGGGATACTCTTCTGGACTATGCTTACACAGCAGGCTGCTTTTGAAGGAGAGACGCCGATGGATATTATCCAGGGAGTGTTGGGACGCCGACTTCCTACTGTGTCGAGCATCAGAATCGATGTCCCGGATGTCATCGGGAGGATCATTCAAAAGATGACTGCGAAATCCATTGGTGATCGTTACCATTCAGCTAGTGGCCTACGGCACGATCTTGTCGAAGTTCGAACGCTTTTGGGTGCTGGGAATTCCGCAGCGCTTCAACACTGGCACATTGCTTCTAAAGACGTCTCTTCATTCTTCATATTGCCGACAGTCATGATAGGGAGGTCAGATGAGCATGACGAAGTTGTCAAAGTCATTGATAAAGTTTCACAGCGGCACATCGTTGGTCAGAAGCAAGATGTTTTTAGCATTTCTTCTGGATCTAGTCTTTCTCAAGATCATCTCGAAGGTCAGAATGCTCCAATTACTGGGATCCTTGAAGCGTCCAGTGAAGAAGCCACAAGTTCCGCGGATAATAAATCGAGCTCTCTGGGACTGTCAAACTCTATCAGTACTGGTGGCCTTTCCGGGGAGCAAAAAGACTGTAGGGTTGGAGTAAGTCAATTGAGAGGGGCGTCAAGTTCTGCAGAAAACCTAATTATCTCGAGGGACCGCAGATCCTCTCTGAGTGGATCAAGTCCATTAAGACCTACAAGCTCTGCGGAAAACGTAGAATTTGCTGGGCGATCGAGTGCCATGCCTAAGCCCTGGGATAAAAATAACTCGATAACCATGGACTCGAGGAGTATGCGTGACAGCATGAACTCCGAAGCTGGAGTTGGCGGAGGTACGAGATCAAGTTCGGGTAGCGTGGGGAGTCTGGCCAACAAACATAACACTCAAAAGTTCCGCCGAAAAGGGCGCTGCGAGGTTGTCGCCATTTCAGGGGCTGCGGGCTTAGGAAAGAGCTGTCTCGTACACTCTGTTCAGGTTGAGGCGCGCCGGAGAGGTTATTTTGCTTCTTCAAAATTCGATCGGGCAAAGAAAACTCCTTTCGGGCCAGTTCTGAAATTGCTATCCAGTCTTTTCAAACAGGTGTTTTCCGAGAGCAATACAGACACGCCTTTTCACCAAATACTCAAGCAATATGTTAGACCAGCCTGGCCGATGCTACACAAAGTCCTGGGCCTTCCCGAATTTCTGATCGGTGCATTGCCGACTGCGACTAAATCTAAATCACAAGATGCGTCTGAGTCAACACACTCAAGCTCAATGTCCCAAGCATACAACAAGAGCCTGCGGCCCGACTTTAATAAACACGAATTGTCATCGTCAAGCTCCCACGGTAGTCTTTACAACAAGGCTCTTGGCACCCAAAATTCGCAGGACTTCCTCCGAGCTGGCTCGTCGACGAAATCCATGCGGCTAATGAACACTTTCCTGGACGTATTACGTGTGTTCACACAGCATAAATTCATCTGTGTCTGCTTAGATGACCTGCAGTTCGCAGATGATGAATCTCTGGGTCTGATAACTCAAATTGTCGCGGCAAGGATGAAGATGGTGATTTTGGTCACTTATCGGCCGGACGAGATTCTTCCAGAGACAATAAAAGGAATCATCGAACCTCCAAATACAGAGGGTATCAGTTTGCACGCCCAAATCACTCTTATATTTTGTTAGTGCTGACATTTCTGCAGAACGCATAAAAAGGGGTGGCGTTGGTGTCACCCGAATTACCTTGAGGCCCCTGACTGAAGACGATATTGTTGAATATGTAGCTGCCACCCTCTGTCGACCAAAAGAAGACGTCATCCCCCTGGCAGCAGTAATTCAGTCCAAAACGGCGGGCAACCCCTTTTATATGAGAGAAATGCTCGATACGTGCCACCGAAAGCAATGCATATGGTACGATTACAAGCAAAGCACTTGGTGTTTTAGCTTGGACAGAATCTTCAAGCAATTTCAAACGGACAATTACCATGAAACGCTGAACAATGACTTCGTCACAAGCCGCCTTAACGAGTTACCACCTGCTTCAAGGGCGATTTTGGCATGGGCATCGATATTGGGAGCATCGTTCTCCTTTGAGCTGATCCAGAGACTACTTAGTGGAGAATTCGACTTTGAGGAGATGGGCATCGTTTCACCGGAAGACTTCAAACCCTACGCATTAACATATTCGCAAGAGGAGGCTGTCGAAGGACTTCAAGCGACAATCCAAGCATATATAATTGTTGCTACCAATGATGACGATCGATTCCGTTTTGCTCATGATCGATACAGTCAGGCAGCACTATCTCTAGCTGAATGCAACGCATCGAGAATGCATTTCATAATCGCAGAGACGCTCCTGAAATACTACTCTTCGCAGGAGGGAAGTCGGGATGATACGGCTATGCATGTGGCCAAGTCTGTAACCATCATCAATGAGCGTGTGCTACACAGGCAATCTTACAGGAAGCTCTTATTCGACGTTGCACAATCTAGCGCTGAAAGTGGCGCCAGATCTACAGCGGCCAAATTTTATGCCAGTTGTTTTGCCCTGCTCCAGGATGATCCGTGGGAAGAGGGCGCTCCCGACGTCTATTACGACGAGACGCTTCAGCTGTATGTTAGGGCTGCGGAGTGTTATCTCTACCTGGGGCAATATAGCGAAGCTAGGCGCCTCCTGACCACTGTGTTCGAAAAGGCAAGGACTCCTGTCGACAAGGCACCTGCTTGGGTGCTCCAATCAAGAGTGTTTGCTCAAGAAGGGGACTCGCCAGCGGCTTTCCAGGCTTTGAAGGAATGTCTTCATGCCTTGAACATTACTGTCGATGACGAGCCTAGCTTCGAGAAATGCGACTTGGAATTCGAACGTTTATCTCTCAAGATCCAGTCAATGCATTTCGACAGTCTGGTGACAAAGCCGATGGCAAAAGACTCGAATATTGCTGCTGCGGGTGCTGTCTTGGTAGAGACTACCAGTGCCGCATACTGGACAGATAGTCTAATCTTCTACCAGATGACCTTGGTCATGGTGAACACGCAATTGACCCGTGGAAACTTCCCTCAGGCAGGTATGGGATACTTGTATCTCGCATCGATCGCTATTGCCCGGTTCAACATGATCAATTTCGCAACTGACATGGGCAAGATTTCCCTGGAGCTGATGAATCGATGGCGAGACCCATATACCATGGGTCGAGGGGGAACCATCTATTCGCTCTTTGTCGGGCATATTCACACAAACCTCCAACAATCACTCAGACAGCTCGAAGGAGCTTTAGAATATGCTATTCAGGCCGGCGACCGCATCTCCACGATCCTGAATTTTGGGCTCGTTGCCAATCTCAAGTTTTTCGCGTCGGAGAACATGTTGGATCTGGAAAACTTCATCCAGTATGGCTGCGAAGAGATACATAACTGGCAGTTCGACCCGAGGGGTGGCACGATGGCGATTGCTATTCGCCAGGCATGTCGGGCGATGCAAGGAAAGACGGTCACACATGACGCGTTGGAGATTATGTGTGACGAAGCGCACAACTCAAGTGACTACAAGGCTTGGTTGAGGACGACACTGAAATCCCCTGACCGGTCGCTGTTCTTCTATGAGGGCATCGAAATGATTCCGCTGGTCCTGTATGGCCATTATCCGAGAGCCATTGAGCTGGGAGACGCCTTGCTCAAGAATATTGACCTCGTATGGTCTGCGAGGAATACCCGGCAGATTATGTTATTGCACGGACTGGCTCTCTGTGGCCTGATGTGGAGCAAATTGTCGCACCCTCTGCGTGCACTCAAAGGGGATCCATCAGTCGAAGTCAGAAGAAGCTTCGCAGTCAATCACCAGCCTTCCGAAATTGATCTTGCGAGAGAGACTGCCGATGTGGTCAAGCACGTGAAGTACCTGAAGAAAAAGATCGAGGACTGGCAGACTGTCAATGACGTCAACTATCTGGCTTGGTCGACACTGCTCGCTGCGCAGATTTCCGAATTGGAGGATGACCATGGCAAAGCTCTAGCCTACTACGAGAAGTCGCTGGATCACGCTTCGTCAAATGGGTTCATCTTCGAAGAAGCTCTTGGCAATCACCTCTTCGCAGGTTTCTTCCTCCGAGCCGGTTCTAGGCGGGCTGCAGAAGCATCGTTGCGAGAAGCCGTCCAACTCTTTCGGCAAATCGGTGCTATTGGAGTTGTGAATTACATTGGGGATGAGCACTGTCTCTTGTTGCAAGGACCAACCCAGAATATGCGAAGTGCAGACGCTGGCTGCCAGACCGACTTTGCTGGAGACTCGGCACCTGTACGGTATAGGACACTCGAGGGTGACGAGGATGATGAACGCCAGCAGACTCGTGTTTCGATCACTGAAAGCAAGGGTGACAGGATTGATGCTTGGCAAGGAGGGTCGGCGCGGCCTGATGCGGGTTCTGGACTGCCTGCTCTGGACATGTTGGACTTGACGTCAATTCTCGAAAGCTCTCAGGTCATCTCAAGCGTACTTCAGGTTGACCAGCTTCTCAAGACCATGTGCGAAATTATTCTGCAGAATTGTGGTGGCCTAGCAACTTCGGCCGCTATCGTTGTCGAGGAGGATGACCCTACTCCTGGCTGGAGCATTGCTGCGAGTGGAGATCCGGAAAGAGGTGCCAAGGCTCACATCCCTGGGCTTCCTCTCAGTGAAACTCCTCTCGTGGCTGAAGGCGTCATCCTGTACTGCACACGTTTCAGAGAAACTGTGTTTCTTTCAGACATTCTCCGTGATGAGCGATTCAGCAATGTCACCGAGGCCTGGTCGGCGCGAAATCCCATTGGCAAATCAGTAATAGCTATACCGATTGTTCATGGCGACAAGCCTCTCCTGGGTGTTCTCTACCTGGAGGGAGAGGCAAATGCCTTCACGGACCGCAATCTTACCGTACTGCAGTTACTAGTCAACCAGATTGGCATCAGTTACTCCAATGCACTGACGCTGAAGGAGGTGAAGAAGGTTTCTGCTTTCAATACTTCTATGGTTGATATGCAAAAGAAGGCGCTCAAAAAGGCCCAAGAAGCTGAGGTCAAAGCGAAAAAGGCTGAAGCGGAAGCACTTGCTAGTGTGAAGCTCGCCGAGGAAGCTGCCAAAGCGAAGTCTATCTTTCTGGCAAATGTATCGCACGAGCTTCGAACGCCACTCAACGGTGTGATTGGAAATTCCGAGCTTCTTCGGGATTGTAATTTGAGCAAGGAGCAGTCTGAGTTGGCAGATTCCATTCGTGTCTCAGCTGACCTGTTGCTCACTGTCATCAACGATATCCTTGATTTCTCGCGGATGGAGGCAGACAAGATGGAGCTTTGTATCGAGTCATTTAAGCCTGGTGAAATGATCCGTGAGATCGTACGATCTGTATCTTACAGCTATCGCGACAAGAAACGGCTCAAGAGTATCGAGATCCTGCAGGACGTCAACCTACCGGATCTGTTGATCTATGGAGATCCCGTGCGGTTGCATCAAGTACTGGGCAACCTAATAGGTAACAGTATGAAGTTCACTGAGAGGGGCTCAATCACTGTCGGTGCAAGGTGCGATGAACAAACTAAAGAATCAGCCACCTTGACATTTTGGGTCAAAGACACCGGCATCGGCATTCCATCTCAGCAGCTCGTCAAATTGTTCAAACCTTTCAGTCAAGCGGATGCTAGCACAGCTCGGAAATACGGAGGAAGTGGTCTTGGTCTCAGTATTTGCAAATCACTCATCGAGTCTATGATGGGAGGCCATATCCACCTCGAGAGTGTCGAGAATCTAGGAACAACCGCCTGGTTCACCGTTACTTTCAAAAAGATAGATGAATCGGCACCAAAGACTCCAAATCGCCCCAACGGCGTGGAACAGCGGCGGGATCCAATGGCCAAATACTCGCCCGCCGTGCCGTCTACTGCTGCATACTCGGACTACTCGCACATTCCCCGAGAAGAACTACGTATCTGCGTTGCGGAAGACAACCGCATCAACCAAAAAATTGCAATCCAGTTCCTCCAGAAGTTGGGCTACAAACATGTTCACGCCTACGACAACGGCCTCGAAGCCGTCAAAGGACTACGGAAGAAAGCAAAAGAAAATGAACCGTACCACATAATCCTCATGGACGTCCAGATGCCCGTACTAGATGGCTACGAAGCAACGAAACTGATACGGCGCGACCCGGTTGAAGTCGTGCGCAACATACTTGTAATTGCTATGACGGCCTCAGCGATCCAAGGTGATAGAGAAAAATGTCTAGATGCGGGCATGAACGACTATCTTGCAAAACCGGTCCGTGTAGGCGTGCTGCAGAACAAATTGGATCAGTACTTAAAACAGGTCAGTTATCCGCACTCCACACCCTCTAGTACATTTTTATTGTTTTTAATCTAATACAATGTGACAGCCACACCTCAATGTACCAAACCTGCAAGAAGCCGCGCGACAGGTTGCGAACAGCGTTCTCAATGGCTCAGTACCTCAGTCTCCGCCTCCCCCTATGGGTGGTCTGGATGGCATGAGCAATGATCTTACGATGCAGCTACGAGGACATGGACCATTGAACGATGAGGAGTCGAGTCCAGAAACTAAGCCTAGGGATGTGACTCTGACTGAAAATTCGAGGCCGAAGGAGGTAAGAAGGGATAGTATTGTTTGGAAGCAGGATCCGAAGAAGAGATGATGGGATTGTTTTTGAATTGGCGTGTATAATTGCTGGGATAATACTTGCATGGGATGGCATGGCATTGCGTGGTGGGGACACGATACATATACATATAGTTACGCTTTTTTTTACTTTTGATTAGCGGCGGCGTTGGGGTTTGCCATGACTGGATTGGAGGATGAAAGGATTACATATGGGTGGGATGAGGAGGAATGATACCAGATGGTGTTACGATCAAACAATACATAGAATATTGAGATGTTTATGAACCTGCGTTGTCGAGACTTTGCTCAGTACCTACGGTGAATTCAGAGCTAAGTGAAGGGGACTAGGTTGAAATCTATTCATGCGACGGCGATGGAACATTAATGATTGCTGGGAAAGATATGGACTGCGGAATCAATATTTTAGGACACGTAGCTGTCTGCTCTGCACATCGAACATAAGTGCCTGTGTAGTAGCAAAGTCTTGGAAGTCCAACGGCCCTTTCTGATTTATTTCATTCGTTTCTCTCGACTATTGAAAAAAATCAAAAACTAGCGGTTCTGACAATATCAAGTTTAATAAGGAAATTGGCAAAGAGACAAGAGCTTGAGAGGACGAAAAAGCTCATTGAGGAACGGATGTCGATTTGTGTCCGGACAGGTCTAAGCCCATTAAAATTGTTGTTAAGTCGTTCTGGCTGCTATTACGTTCGACGTTCTCTCTACTGTCAACAAAAATTTTGCTGTCAAGTCGAAATTCCCTAGTTGCGACGATGAAAACCCAGGGTGGGTTTACAGATGAAAGAAATGAAATGATATGATCTCTACTGCTATATGAAAACAGCCAGCCGTCCGATGCTGCATGTGTAACCAGAGTGTTTCCATGGCGGAGAACTGATTGGCGATTTTGCTATTGCTGTTGAGAGATGTGTTGAAAGGTTGTTTATATACTGACTGTATGCAGGGGTTCTTCTCGTGAGATCACTAGTGGGTTCGCAATATGTATTGTATATTATTCCCTGTGTTCATGTACTGGTGTCGCGAAGTTGCGACCTCTTCCTCTCCCTTCCCCTTCCCCTTTCCCCTAGTTGCTCACCCCTGGCATCTTCTTGTACTCAGAATATAATTTTAAACATCAGGCCACTTGTTTCTCAGAAGCTTGGCTGTACAGGCCATACTCGATTCGATGACTGTTGTCGTGACATTGACAGCAATTACTTCAGATGTGTCGAATGAATATATCTGGACAATTAGACGAAGTTGTTGGGTTTAGAAGAGGAGGAAGGGTAAGCAGAAGGGAGCAGGTCATTTTCCGGGTATCGGTTCAATTACACGGAGACCCCATGCCATTGCCAGATGACCATTATTGAGCTAATTGCGGCTTTCTGGTGCAATTTGATGGGATATATATAGCTGATTTTCCGAGTCTTGAAGATGTTAGTTCTTGGACCTTTTTGTATGGTATGACATACCTAGGTAGCATTCAAAATATGTAGCGGAAGTTGCAGCTTGAAACCAGCTCTTCATTGGAGAATCAGCGAATCCCAACCCTCCAAAGTTGAAGGAGCCACCACTCAAGCTATAGCTCACTGTTGCAAGTGAAGCTACAATTTCCATATCAATAGCTCCAGCCAAAAAAAATTGCCAATATAAAGTGAGCATGTTAGTCAAGCATGTCATTTATGCTCTTCCATATTAGCCAGAATAAATCAGTGGCACTCGGGGAAAAGTAACACTGACGTCCAGAAAAACCCCGGTACTTCATACACAGCGTCATCGTCTTGAGATAAGCTTGAAACTTCAGCACTTGATGTAATAGATGAATGATGGTGTTTCTCCAATGATCAGCGAACGACTAGTATTATTAACAGCAGATGATAACGTGACAACAGTTCTAGGAGCCGATGAATTTGATGGACGCGAAATGGTTTCAAACACTCCATTCAAGATTTTCGGCAGAGAGCAGAATCTGCCAACGCGATTACAATCTGCAAGCACCAGATGCCCCGATGATATATCGGGTCGTGTATTGATGTGTTGGTTGGAAACAACGTTGGCGGTATTTATAGGTGGTATTCAGACTGCCCGGCCTAGATACAATCACTTGAAGACTCCCAGTCCATTTTTGGACGATTGTTATCGAAGTCAAATTCTTGCCTTGAGCATATCTTTCATTTGACGAAGGTATTCAAGGTAGGTTACACATCAAGACCTGGGTCCAGATAGACTTCGTGATGCAATTTAGAAGTAGAGGCAGAAGCAAAGGAGACCATGTATGAGAAAGGGGTAGAAGACTGGGTATTTAGCTCTGCTAGAGGTCCACTGGGCCACCTCGGTCTCTAGAATTCTTTCGACATCTCAACCTCGTCATCGCATAGAGCATAAACTTGTGGTCCCACTCGACCATCTTCAACATCCATTGGGTTCATTTCGTCAACAATCGTACATCACATTCACAATATAAATTCGTGTTCTGGTAAGTCGTGAAGTAATTCCAGTGGTCAAATGCAGCATTTTCTTAGCTCGTTATGCGACTATGCGACTAAAGCCATGACACCCCATCCCATAACCCAGGAAGACAAGAGAACCTTTCAAAATCCTGAAAGAAGTTAGCATTTGCCCAGAAACCCTAATTCCAGAACCTCAAAGTACGTACGGAGAGGAGTGAAGAACCATCTGTTCTTTCCCGACGTGTATCTCTCCTCCAAAGCCTTCTTGACGGTCTTCTTCGCATCCTCTCGCTGGGAAACCTCCTTGAAAGTATCGGCGGTCACAACTCCCTTCAATCCCTCCAACTCCAAGGTGTAACGTGTGGGCATCAGATGGTTGTAGTTGATGACCTTGATGAACGGCTTAACCTTGCTGCGCTTGGCTTGACGGGCTTTTGACATGCGCTTGGTGATTTGCGATGGGTAGCGCTCGATACCGGCGACCAATGCGTGAGGGTATGGGTGGCTCTTGTTACCGGCGTCTTGGGGTTGAATGATCACGACCTGCAATCTCTCCATCAGCGCTGCCTTTCTTTAGCAATTCCCATATCCATCTCCCTGCGCCAGCTCTGTGTCTCAAATCTTATATGCTCGGGTGCGCGATCGTGGGTGGTGGGAATTTACCTTCTTTCCGGCATATCTGCCCCTGGTGATGATGGCAACACGGCCGACCTTGAGGACTGTGGATAAATCGGGTCAGTACTGCTGATCAATTGGAAACTGAATTGGAAGCGTCGTATACTCACACTTCATGGCGACTGTCGGAGTTGTTGATTTCTTGTCGTGGTGTTGCTCTCCACGAAAATTGGGGATGGAGATTCTGAAGAATCCAGTGTGCGGCAGTCTAACCCCCAAAGGGACTAGCTTGAGCACGTGATGCCAGCACTTCTTGGCACGTGCCTGCGACAAAGCCTCTTAACTTTTTTAATACTGATTGGTGTCTTACATTTTTCTGTTTTTCACGAAACATCTAATCACCATGCATTATGTCGATCGTAAAGCTATTCACAGTATCAAGGCGGCATTTTCAATGGCTCTTTTCAACCACATCTTCAATGGCTCTTTTCAACCAGTCTTCTCGATATCTGCGCCAGGAGATCTAGCATCCGACCTTGGCTTTCCGTCATTTCACATGCCCGCGGCTTAATATCGACAGCTGAGCACGGCACGGGGCTGACTATGTTTCCGATATATGCCGCCTGGTACCTGCTACAAAGCGTGGGATTATCTTCAGTACATAGGCCGGTGCTTGGTAAGTGGAGAATGTTGTTCGTAAGATGAGATAGTGATTGTACCCAAGTAACCAGCTTATTCAAATTACGTATAAGCATGTCATAACCTATACTCTTGAGATCGAATGATTCTTCTTTACTCATTTTCTTCTGTCAACATAGCAGAGTTTGAGAACGCATGGTATAGGATAGGCTGAAAACAGATCGATGTCATCCAAAAGTTAGTTGGTGGCAATCCACCCCCTTTTCAATGCCAGATGTTTCGCTTAGTACCCACGTGATCCTCTCAGACAATTCGAAGTGACACGCCATTACTTCCTAAGTCTGCTGGGTGAAGAATTCCCAACTCAGAAGCGCTCTGATGCTGACTATTGAGCGCTAGGACGTCAGGGTTAAGATAATATGTCCCACAAATTCATCATCAACAACACCAAGAGCTAAGTGTTTAAGCAATAGAAAAAAACCAATACAGCTGCGGAGCGCTAAAACGGAACAACGCCCATCACCCAGAACAGACAATATCCTATTTCTCCTGAAATTTCATGGCCCCCTCCTTCTTCCACCGCTCGCTCGGACTCGCCGGTCCATCACCCAATGTACTTGCCACCGAGTCTCTCCTGCTGTTCGTCATAGTGTGCGCTCGTTTCTTCAAATCCTTGAGACCCTCTGAAAGATAATCGTCCTTTTTCTTCTGTGCCTCTTTTCCCTGAACTACCAGTGGTGAACTCTCCGGTAGTCCATCCCCCGGATGGACACATGTCTCTGTCGTACGAGGTAGCGGCTCAGACTCTTTCGGCCAACTTCCAGGCAGGTCGGTGTCAATGCTAATTGGTTCTGTGGCTTCCAGAGAGGTGATCTGGGGGAAGAGAGTGTATATTCGGGGATGAGTTCTGGATACGAGGTCTAGCTTCGGTTCATCGTTGTCTGGTAATGCTGAATCAAATTCCTGAGACCGCCACTCTTCGCGTCGCATATGTTCCAACGACGAGCTTATCGTAATGTTCAATTGACCTGTCTGTGCATCATTCCAAATGTTGATGGCTGAATCTGAAAGCTCACGGAGGTCCATTCGAAGTTGCTCTTCCTGGGATGGACTGACTAGAGGAGAGAGGACGGATAACACTTTAGAGACGACACCTTCCGTTCTGCTGGGAGGGCTAGTGGACTCCTTGGGACCCGAGTTTCTTGGCATAGCGTCACTAGATAATGATCGAAGAGCCCGCATGGTTAGAGCAGTCCAGACATTTGCTACGCGCCTGCTCTGACTAGACTTGTCTAGTTCACCTGATAATTTACCTAGGGCAGCACTCAATTCTGGATGAGACAGTGTGAGTTCGGAGCTGAAGGGTTCCCAAATGTATTGGCAGACTGCACTTGAAATAATACGTTGAGCATGTGCAGCGCGGAGCTGGTGGGACTCTTCGGAATCATCGATCGGGACTGATGCAAAGATTCCGTCTGCTTTGACCAAATCGTCACGCACCTTCTCCAGGTCCTGATCGGGTGTCAGTACAAGCGCTGGACGAAATGAGAGAGTACGAAAGTTTACCATTCCCTCGAGATCATTGAAGTATCTCCAAGATATTTCCTGAATGACACTACGAATTTTTGCGAACCCCTGCTGGCTGATCTTTGTTAGTATGATGTCCTGATGTACTATGATCAAGGAGAAAATACTTACAAATGATCTGTTGACTTGGAGTTCAAGGCAAATTCCTTCTTCATCATCTCTAACTCTCTCTTGATGGCCGTCTTTTTTGCTTTGAAGGAGTCCTTGGCTATCTCTTGTACTTCGCACTGGTCAGTAACCTTCTTCAGTCTTTCTCCCTGTTGCTTCATTTCTCTCCTTAAATCTTCCACAGTCTTGCAGAGCCGGTCCCTTTCACTCTCGAGGCTAGTCACTTTCCTGTTGTTCTCATCACTTTTCTTGCTGAATTCGTCTCCTAGCTCTTTCGTGCGCTTCTTCATAATATTTTCTTGTTGTGCCGAAAGCGTCGTCAATTTCTCTTCCAGCCTTTGCTTTTCCTCTTCCGCTGCAACCGAAGCTCTTTTCTTTTGCTTCGCAAGATCTTGATCCAGCGACTCTCTTGCTTGCTTAATTTCTGCCTGTCTGCGCTCAATATCAGCATTTGCCTTCTGATCCATGCTCTTCAGGGTAGTAATCGTGATTTCCTGGTTGCGAATCTCTTCATCTTTTGCTATACGTTCTTGCTCCAACTGATTGAGCCTGTTTCTGGTCTCATCTATCGTGCTAAGATTATTCTTATGCACCGTAAACTGATGTTGAAGGTTTTCGATTGCTTGCTGAGTGGCATCCATAATTTGGACCGTCTCATTGACTGCTTGAGTCCATGGGCCAAGGCCAGATTGATATTCATTTTGCGCCGAGCTTCCCTGGCTGGGCCGAGGTCTCCTGTCGTTGGTGTTTTTGCTTGCGTAACCATTGTTGCTGAGATAATCTGTACCATCTTGTTGGCCGCTGTTATGGGGTTCATCCGCTTCGCTACCCTCCCAACTTCCATTGGCACCATTTCGTCGACCCTTGTGTTTGGGGCCCATGCCTGGTAAATGGTCCTATATTGTAGCATAACACGTTAGCCGTGATATCCGTCGTCAACCTGTGGTATACTTCAATTCACAGAAATAACTCAAAAGGTCTAGTTACTTGTAATCCTCTCGAAAGGCTCTTGCTCTTAAGGTTGTTCTTGTTCCCGAAAGTATTCACCAGCCGCTTCTTGATTGATCTCGTCCGTGCCTCGAATGATGAGAGCTCGCGGTTCTTGTCAATGGAGAATGTATGATTAGTGCTTGACATTCAGCTCACGAAAAGAAATCAGTGACGCTAACTTTTTCCGAACTTCAGCAGATTTCGGGTGAAAATGATGGAGCTGAAGGCGAGTTGGTCACTTAAGTACGCCAAATATTAAATATTGTTCTTCCATCATTATACAAAGCACTTCAGATGGACCCAGCGATAAGATCCACGATTGGCGCCTCTTCCACGTCCCCAAACCCCCTGCTCAATGCTTGTCATGTAACACAATCTCGAAGCATCGAGACGGCTACCGGTTAAAATCCGCCTGACGTGTCGCCGCATCACTGGATCTCAGAGTATATCCACCAGTGGCAAGTTTGCCGTTTTTGCAATTATAACGGGTAAATATGTTCTCACACGCTTCAAGTACTTTTTGGGGGCGTGGGCACTGCACGATACCGAGAACAAATGCGTGGGGTGACGCAAGTCTCTCAACTTTGCAAAACGAGGCGTACTTGTCAGCAATCCTTGGGTGTCATTGGACATCATGCAATGTTCCATGGCCTCGTCTTGTGTAAACAACTGCTAGTGAAGGATTCCATTCGTCTGAAGTTTGCCTGTACTGCGTGCGGGATGCCACAGCAGACCCCGCTGCCCTCTCGCAACACTTGACCGCTCTTCAGGATTACAATTCACTTGAAAGTTGACCCGATTGATACTGTAAATACACATAAGAAAACCGACTGCTTGACAATGAATTGACATACGACTGCGGCGCTTGATGAGCTCGATGATTTGGATCATGAACAAAGGAAATCAGTTGAAGTGACAATCTCAATCCGAACTGAGTAATCATTATTCGAAGTATCCTCCAGGAGACAGGTTATCAAACGTGACCTATCAGTGAACAAAAACAAGGAATTTATAAAAATAGACACCAAGAACGAGAAGATGGATGGCAAGATATTGGTGGGGCGGGGCGGGGCGGGGATCACGGCTCATTGACACGTCCAGCCCAGCCCAGCCTCCGACCCGCTAAACCTAAACTCAGCGCGAACGTTAGTGGCTTGGCTAGATGGTGTTGGCATTGTTTACTTGGGTCCCAAAGTAAACAATGCCATACCTACCGAGAATGATTATCTGAAGCCAATAACCCACGATATCTCAACCCTTGAACCGCATCGTTTTGCATGATCTCAATTTCTCTCAGCCTCATAGCTTGAGGCCTCTCTCATGGTTTAAGGTACCTGGCCCACTGTTCCAGACATAGCATTCCATTCCGCATTCCACACCAACTCTATCTTCACCACCATGCCTTCCACAGAGCGTGACGCCTCGCGCGATAGCGAGAGACATTCGAATCACCAGCATTCTGCTTCGTCAGACGGCGGCCGATTGATTATTCCCATGTGAGTACTTCTGCGCCTTCTCAGCGCAACATGCTGATTCTCGACTCTTCAGGTGGGACAGCTCTGATCCTGATCGCGCCCCTCCTCCATTACCTATGAACCCCTCCTCACCCAGCGTCGCATCACGACCTAACACTTCATCCGCTATCAAATCCGCACACGCTGCGCTCACTGAAAAGGCTCGGGAAAGCAACTATATCACAAATCCTCCTCCCCCGAAACGACTTGAGGGATCACCAGAACGGTCTCTGATCAAGGGAGCTACTCATAAACGTATGCAATCCCTACAAACGGGAAACGTGCGAGACTTGAGTAGTTTCATAGAAGGAGGCTCTGCATTTGGCTCGCCTATGCCATCACCAGAGAAAAGTACAAACCGGCCAACGACTCCGCATACCAACAAGGACTTCTTTTCAGAAGGTAGATCTCTAGAGAGATCGCCTGATAGATCGCCTGAGAAATTACCAGAGAAAGAAGGGAGTAGGCCTTCAACACCTACTCCAGCTTGGGAAGCATCAGTCAGGGATATACCAACTTTGAGACCTTCTTTGAGAAGACCACCACAGAGCATTCTCGGCGAAAATACGCCTCCACAGTCAGCTACGATGTTGGCATTACAACACATGGCAAGTAGAGATGTGGACGCTCCACTATCAAATGTCACAAATGGATCAAATGCGATGGTTCGCTCCCCGCAAGCGTTTGATGCGATTTCAATCCAGATCCTGAGCCTTACCAGTATCGCTACCAATTTACAACGAGAGATGGCTCAGCTTAGTCGAAGAAGCAAGGATAATGCGACGGATCTGGTCAGTCTGAAGGAAGCCACAAACGCACGTGACGAGGATATTCGGAAGAGTCTAAGGGATCTTGCCAACAACCTGAGCGAGTCTGGCTCAAGAAATACAAGCTCAATTTATGGACCGAACGCCGCACTGTATCTAGACAATAAGGCGCATAATTCTCCCGGATCCAGAGGGAAAATAAGTCTTCCACGATTTCCCAGCCCAACCAGCTTCTCAGCGTCCCTTGATAGAGAATCGATCACCAGCAATTCTTCGTTCACTGCTGATGGCCCAGTCGTTAGTATTGCGCTACTCGAGAAGATCCTCCGAGAAATGGGAACCAAGGATGGGCAGGAAAACCTCGTGAGCAGGCTGAGTGAAGTTGCAGACAGATTGACTCGCGAAGGGATGTCTACTGCTAAAAAGCTCGAGGATGTGGTTCAATTTATCAAAGAAAACAGTACCTCGCAAGCACTCGTGACACATCACGGTGGGGGCGCTGGAAATTCTAGGCCTCGAAACTTCAGCTTCGGGGAATCACCTCAGTTGGACTTAGATTTTGACCAACAAAGATCCGGACCTATGGCCCAGCGAGTCGAACCTATCCTTGGATCAGGAGCAAATAAAGAGAATAGAGGTCCCAAATCGGCACAAGCTTTCGAAATAATCAACGAAGATGTTCTGAAGATCATCCGTACGGTAAAAGATAGCGTTGCGCAAGGAGGCGGCCTAACCGCAGAAGTAAAGGCTCTTGTTCGCGATCTTCGCGGAGAAGTTATGGGCATGAGTAGGGAGATTTGCCGCCAACTGGATGAAGCCCGAAAAGCAGCTGACCAGGCTAACGTTAAGAACCTTTCTGCTGCAAAAGGCGCCATTATCGAAAATGAAAAAGTCAGTCACATCATTCAAAAAGGATTAAAGGAGTTGGAGCAACACATGGACCGCATGATGGAGGAAAATCGTCGCCAGTCTTCCTCGTCCATAGTTTCACGAAATACGGTCGATTACAATGAGATTTACCAGGCCATGCGTGCTGCAATTAACGAGAAGGACCGTGACTCCGCAACACCCGGCTTGGCCAAAGAAGACATTATCGAGGCCGTCAGAGAGGCTTGGGAAAACTACAAGCCAGATATCGAGATCCAGAATTTTGGTCTGGAACGGGAGGAACTGCTGGCTTGTTTGAAGGAAGGAATTCAGCAATACGCCCCCCAAGACGTTTCTCGAGACATTGGAGGAGCTAGTAGAGAAGAGGTCTTCAAAGCTGTTGTCGAAGGCTTGAAGCATTTCTCCCCACCACAGGTAGAGACGGAAGCCACCCTTTCGCGCGAAGAGATTCTTGATGCGGTGCGGGAATGCCTGGAAGAATTCGAATTCCCATCCGCCCCTCTACCAGAGCCGCGAGAACCCGAAGTGACTCGTGACGATATGCTTGATGCTGTCACAGAAGGTCTTCATATGTTTGACTTCGCGGCAAATACAGCAGCTGCGAGTCGAGATATTAATAGTGAAGGTTTGACTCGCGATGACATGCTTGGTGCTATCACAGAGGGTCTCAATAAGTTTGACTTCGCCGCAAATACGACAGCTCTTAGTCGAGATATCGCTAGTGAGGGGTTGACTCGCAACGACATGCTTGATGCTATCACAGAGGGTCTAATAAATTTGACTTCGCCGCAAACACGACAGCTCTTAGTCGAGATACCGCTGGTGAAGGGTTGACTCGCAACGACATGCTTGATGCTGTTACGGAGGGTCTTCATATGTTCGACTTCGTGGCGAATATGGCAGCTGCAAGTCGAGATGGCGGTGAGGGGTTAACGCGCGACGACATGTTTAATGCTATTACAGAGAGCCTCAACAAGTTTGACTTCGCGGCAAATACGACAGCTCTTAGTCGGAATATCGACGGTGAAGGATTGACTCGCGATGACTTGCTCGATGCCGTTAGAGCCGGCCTTGAAGATGCACCTTTACAGGTGCATCCC
Organism: Lachnellula occidentalis; assembly: GCA_007821535.1. NCBI lineage: Eukaryota > Fungi > Ascomycota > Leotiomycetes > Helotiales > Lachnaceae > Lachnellula > Lachnellula occidentalis. The sequence continues at coordinate 17,991 of QGMI01000077.1, read as the reverse complement.
AACGGAGAACAGATCATAATGCGATTGGAAGAAGTGATGGAGGCTATGCGTACGGAGTTCAAAGCGGTATCAGATGAGGCGAAGCAAAACGTCTCGGCTAATGGAAGAGACACAGAGCAAGTTCTGGATGCAGCCAAGGACGGATTTGAAAAGCTGCGCTCCGATATCGAAAGTTATATCGATCGAGCTGCCGATGTGGCTGGCAAGGATGAGCTTTTGGACGGCATGCGAGAAAGTTTCACTTCTCTCCGGACAGATGTTGAATCTTTGTTATCCAGAGGATCTGATAACTCCATGGAAGCTGTTCAAGGCGAGTTGGAACATCTTCGGGAGACGCTGGCTAGCTCACTTGTTCGTGGAGGAGCTAGCGTAGACAAAGACGAGATACTAGACGCCCTGAGAGAAGGTCTCGACAATCTTCATGCGGATATCGAGAGACCCCGCGACAGCAAAGACGAGATACTAGACGTTTTAAGAGAAGGTCTCGACAGTCTTCATGCGGCTATTGAGAAACCTCGCGACAGCAAAGACGAGATACTAGACGTTTTAAGAGAAGGGCTCGACAGTCTTCATGCGGATATTGAGAAACCACGCGACAGCAAAGACGAGATACTTGGTGCCCTAAGAGAAGGCCTCGACAGTCTTCGTGCGGATATTGAGAGACCACGCGACAGCAATGAGAGCGTTCTCTCCGGTACAGGGGAAATTCTCGACGCACTCCAAGATGGCTTGACTGGACTCCGTGCTGAGGTCGAGAAGATCAACAACAAGCCCGTTGACATGACCGTCAATTACGAGATCTTGGACGCCTTGAAAGAAGGCCTAGAAGGAGTACGAGCCGACATTGACCGTCTCCGAGAAAGCGGCCATGGCGAGCAAGCTATTGCAGAAATTACCGACACTGCATTGGTTGCCGCAGAAGGCTTGAAGCAAAAGGACATTCAAAATCTGGAAGTCTTGATCACTCAGGTGAGAATGAAAGTCGAAGCTATGGAATCTATGCCGCCGCCTGCCGCAGAGCCTGCGCCAGATTCCTTGTCTAGAGAGGACATTATTAGCATCGAGGAGAAACTAGCCAATGTACAAGCATCAGTGGCAGACGTGTTGAGTCGAGAGCAACCTGTGGATGAATCTGGTATTAAGAGAGATGACATAGAGGCCATCGAGACTCTTCTTCGAAACACGAAAGCCAAACTAGACGAGATGGACCCAGAGCAAGCTGTGAAGAAAGATCACCTCGATGCTGTTGGGGTTCTCATTCACGAAACTAAAGAAGGCCTCGATGAACTTAAAACTCACTTGGAAGACGTTTCGAAGAAGGAAGAGGTCAACACCATTGAACTTCTGGTCCGCGATGTGATTGCGGGCCTTGAAGAGATGAAGGAGCGTGCAGTGAAGGAATCAGAGGATCTTGAAAAGGTAACCAAGACCGATATCGAGGCCGTCGAAGCAGTTTGCCTGGATGTCAAGACTGTCATTGAGCAAATGCTTTTGCCGGATGTTGCTGCTCTAGCATCAAAAGATGATGTCAAAACCCTCGGTGAGATGGTCAAGGAGTTTAAAGGCCGGATCGAGACCCACGCCGAAACGAATGCAAAATCTTTCGAAGAACGCCAGGCAGAGACTGTTGGGGTTGGCGAGCGAGTGACGGAGATCAAAAGCTTTTTAGAAGAATTCAAAGATGCTATCAAGGAGAAGCTCGACGAAGGATGCACTAGTGTCGAGACGTTAGGCAAACTTCTTGAAGGTATGGGTGATTCGATCGAACGAAACGCGGGTGTATCAGATGATATCAAAAACCTGTTTGACACGATGAAGGAGGAATTTGAGAAGTCGAATGCTGGGGTTGTCGGCATCAAGGTCGAGGCAGATGAGAAGTTCCAGGAGACGCAGGAGGCTCTGGTAGCCAAGATCGACGAAAGATTCAATGAATTAATGACAAAGTACGACGATGCTCAACTAGCGGCTGAAGCCAAGGCAAAACTCGGCGAGGAGAAGAACGCCGAGGCTGAAGCTGCTTTATTAGGGACAAAAGCAGTAGCGGAAGAATTGAAACTACTCATCGACACTCTTGGTATTAGTTTTGGCGACTCAGTTGAGAAGATGGACGAAGCTTCGAAGACCGTTTTCAGCAAAGTTGAAGATACTTTCACACGGCTTGACGAGAATCATGCCGAAACCAAAGCAGAACATCAACTTACTTTTGCTCGAATTGATGAGAATCATGCCGAAACCAAAGCAGAACATCAACTAACCAGGGACGAAGTTTCCAAGACTGTCAGTGCAATTGAAGGAGTAGATGGTCACGTCAAAGAATATCACCCCAAGATTCTCGAATCCATCAAGGACGTTCTTCTCATTGTTGGTCAGCACTATGAACATTCCAAGACATCTACCACAGAGATCCAGGAGAAGATTGCTGAGGGACTTGTCCCTCCTCCACAAGACGAAACACCTCTTCTCCAGGAGGCTCCTGTTCAGGAAAAGTATGATGATAGCCCTGTTCACGAGAAGCTAGATAAACTTGTTGACCACATGCATGTTGCTGGGAAATCATTCGCTCAGCTGGATATGCTTGACAAAATACATCAACAGGTGATGCGAACTGCAGCTGAAGTTTCCGACTTCGTCTCGACCCAAACTCAGCGCATTGCTGATGATCATGAAGATAAGGAGAAGGCCGTTGAGGCTGCTACTATTGCTCTAGAGAAGCGTCTTGCACAGAAGGAACTGGTTGAGGCTACTGTGGTTGGCCTTCGCGAGGAGGAAGAACACCTGAGGGAGTCTGTAACAGTTCTCAAGGACGAGCAGGAAGATCTTGCACACCAAAAGATGCGTCTTTCAGCTGATGTGTCAAGTCTTGAGACTGCGTTGCGGATACGACGGGAGGAGCTTCATGCGATGGAAGCACGAGCCGAAGGACTGGAACGCCGCATTCTCGAAGGCGTGATCGATCATTCTCGTGCAGTCCTCATCTCTAAATCCAACAAGGGCCGAGATGCAATGAGCAGGAAGCGCGTTCCCAGCCATGCCACTTCAACCACCGGATCCGTATCTTCAGCCACCACCTCACGAGCCTCATACACAACACAAAGCGCAGTCAGCATGGCAATGAGCGGCAACCGCGCCAGGGCTAGCATTCCCATCAACAATCCCGCTGGCGCAGCGAACGGCAGACGAATCCTCTCTCTCAACCAAATCACCCACAACATACCCACGGGAGGCATGAAGCGCAGCCATAGCGTCAAAGCCATTGGCGGCTTCAGAAAATCCAGCTGGGCCGGCTCTCTGAACAACCAGAAATATGGTGATTTGAACAAGGAGAATCTTGCTCTTAAGGAGAGTGAGGAAGATGACGATCGTAGTGATGGTGGCGAAGGGAGCGACGGTGAAACTATGAGACGTAGTAGTAGGGGTACGACGATATTGACTGGCACTACTGGCACGGGAATGAGCGAGAGTGTGATTGATGAGGGGACTGAGTGGACGGGTAGTGTGGACGGTTCTCATGATGAAAATGAGCCGGAGAGTCCAGGCGAGAATCCAAACGGGCTGGTATTGTTTGAAGAGGCCGTGGAGGCTACTTAATGTGCATTGCTTTTTGGTCGATTCTTGTAATTTCTACATTTTTTGTTGACGGGAAACTTGGGATGGACATTATTGGATGGAAGGGAGGATGGAAATACCGGTTGCTCCTTTATGAACTTTATGATTAGCGTTTAGCGAGTCGAATTAGTTGTAGTTTTAGCTTTTATTAAAACCCTTTTAAGTATATTTTTGTTTATTACAGTTTCCCACAATTCGTGCACGTAGGTATATTGATATTATGCGAATAATTTTTAATTATTTCTACTACTGTTCCAACATGCGTAAAGCTACCCTCAAATCTACGCCCAAATCAAGGAAATGAACAGTTTCACGGCACCTCACAGAGCTATGCCAGCACCACTTGTTTGTGGAAATGAGGCATCGTTACTTGGATAGGTAAGTGAACTACTATATAGGACAAGCTATAAAAGGTTGAAAGGTAGCGACATGCAATAACACCCAACACCCAACACCCCTCCCCCCCTCCTTTTGGTCCGCTTACCTAGTATTATTAGATGGCGCGAACCCTATGCCCCACGCTATTCCACGAATCATACTATGGGTGCTAGTGGTTAGTAAAATCTCCAAGTAAATGATACAGGAATGGTAAAATATTGTCATAGTCAGATTCGAGGCAGTCTACTTATATGCTACATTAGGCCAGCCGAGACTGCTTGGGATATCAAAATATGAATACAAATTGGTTTACATGTAGATGCTTTCACCGCAACCTCTGTTTTGGAGCAATGACCTTCATACCATCCATCCATGGCCACAAACACTCAGGTATCCTCACTTGCTCTTTATCTTCATCCCATCCATTTTCCAAAATGGCAGCCAGGACTCTCGGTACGGCCAACGCTGTCCCGTTCACGGTATATGGGAATGCAACTTTCCCTCCAAGGGTCCTGACATCCACTCTAGTTGCTAGCCTTCTACTCTGGTAATCAGTGCACATACTGACACTCGTGACCTCCCCCCACCCTTCATCCTTTGCCCTCCTACTGGGGAAGAAAGCCTCAATATCAATTTTGCGAGTTGCTGAAGCGCCTAGATCTGTACTGGGCATTTCCAATACCCTGCAGTGCAGACCAAGTGAGGACAGAATCTTCTTTTGCAGCTCAACCATTCCCTCAAACACAGTAGAGGATTCAACATCAGAAGGCATCGTCCACGCAAAAAGCTCAACCTTCGTAAACTCATGCACCCGATACAATCCCTTGGTATCCACCCCCCTAGCCCCCGCTTCCGCCCTGTAACACCTCGAAACACCCACTCTCTTCAGCGGCAGCTTGTCTTCCTCCAAAGTTGTGTTTGCCTTCATGCCGGCGAGCGGGATCTCCGCCGTGCCAGCAAGACTGAGCTCGGGCTTCACACCCACGTCCCTTGCATTTTGCTGGATGTTGTAAACTTGTTGTTCACCATTTTGATCCCGAGGTTGAAAACCACAGGCTGAGGCTATATGCGAGTACACCGTACTCGGCGGCGCTACAACACCCCAGCCTGCTTTTCTTGCTACTGACAACGCGTATTGAACTAACGCTTGCTCCAGCATAGCAGCCTCGTTCAGCAAATAGTAATACCCCCACCCCGACGTCGTGGCCGCGGCAGCGAAATCCAGAAGCTGCAGCTCACTCCCAATATGTACATGCGAGCGCCATACTCTATCAGAAGCAGAAGGATTCGGTTCAGGGTGATCATTGATATAGCCCAGCAACTTGGGCTCGTTGCCCCGCGGCGTTTCGTCCGAGGTGAGATTCGGGATACTGGCAGCAAGTGCATCGATTTCATCTGTAACCCCTTCTTCCTTCTCCTGAATGGCAGAAATCTCATTCTTCAGCTTTTTGGCCTCCTCTATCAACTGTTCCCGGCTCATATCCCTCAAACCCCTCGCTTCCTCCGCATCCCCATCGCCCAGCGTTGTCGGATTCGCAATCTGCAGCTTGACGCGGTTGTTCCGCTCCCTGAGACTGCGAGCATCGCGCTGGTAAGCGTGCCATTGCTCAAAGAGACCATTGATGCGCGCGGGGTATGTGGACTGGACTTTGTAGTTGCGGTCGATGCAGTTTTGTGCGTGGAGGGCGGCGTTTTGGCGGATGTGTTTTATGTCAATTGAAAGTTTGGGGGCGGACGTGGGGCGGGGAGAGTCAGCCTGGAGCTTGAGGGAGGTGTGGAAGAGACGCCGAGGGGGCTTGCGGATGGTTATGAGTCGACATTGAAGGCAGGTGAAGGTGCGTGTTGACGGTGGCATTGTGTTGCGACGAGACGTCGTCGATATTTTTAGATGCAGGAGAGCTTCACAACTGAACTTTTGGAATGGTCAGCACTCAACCCCACCATATTTAATTACATTCACCAAGGCAACATATAGAGCACTTCTGATAACCAAGTGGCATGTTAGTGAGCTGATTTCCTTGTTCATATGGGGTATCATTCTTCACTATGCTATTCACGTGTTCACAAGTCTACAATCAAGCCACAACTTTACAAATCCCATGCTGCAATCCCGGGATCTCTCCACAATCCTGTACCATATTCATTCAGCCCCACAGACCAAGCGTCCAGCTCGATCTGTCACCGGCTGCAGATTTGAAAGCACCTGGTCCCATGCTCTGTCGTTGAGTAGTTCCTGTGACCTCACCAGCCCTCGATGCCCCTAAAGGCCCCTGCTGAATCCACTGGTCTCTGTCAATGATAGAAACAGCGGGTATCTTCAAATGTGAAAGAAGGCTACCGCCTGCCCAAGCTCCCAGTGAGTCAATAGCACGTAGGTTACCCGATACGGCAGGTGGGTTCTTTTTTGCTTCCCGCCTCAAATTATCCTCGATTGGATCAGGCTCCTGGTCTAACAGACCTGGAGGAATGAGATTTCTATCCCGCAATACTTCTGTAGGACCCTCATCAGCCTGTCTGCTCCGTGTCCTCTGTATTTTTGGGTTGTTCCGGAATTGGTCAACAGCCTTTCCTTCCACTATATCCCAACCGCGTTCTTCAATCAAAGCAGCTACTTCATTCATGATTCGACCTTTCAGACCTGGCAGACTTGAACCGCCGCCCACGAACGTAATGCGAGACATGCAGATCGAACGGACATCAAGCGGGAGCTTTAGGAGGCTTCGATATACCAGTAAGTGGATGGGCAGCTCTTCGTCATCTAGATGCTGAGGCAATTTGCCTTTTCCAAACAGCGCTGTTTCGCAGGGCTCGGCGAACTTTGAGAAAGGAAGTTTGAGCGTCTGTGGTGGATTTGTCGACCTCAGGGGTATAGAGATTTTGGGATCTGCTGCCTCATCACCACTGATGTTCATAGTCCTCGTGCTAGATCTCAGTTCGTCCTCTTCCTTTACTGGTGTGAGACCGAATGATGCTACTGGTTGCTCGGGCTTCTTTCCAGGCTTACACCATGCCATCCGTGTGAGGATCTCTTCACACTCCTCAAAGCTTAGTATATTCCGTGCCTTTTCTCCAAACCCACGATCTTCTCCCTTTTCTTGTAATGATGTGGGGTCCACCGCCTCAGCAAGCATTGTGAACATTTCTTCTCCAAGCATCTTGGTCCCTCGGACCGATCGCGTACATTGCACCTCCCTGTATTCGTAGATACTCGATATAACCGTCTCAAACCATCCAATATCCACCACAAGAGCAGAACGGAGACCAGCAGCTACAGTTGTAAGTGCCGGTGCTGACATTATAGAGACCGTGGGAGGCTGGTAGTTGGTAAAGAGGGTGTCGAGAACCGTAGATACAAGTGGTAGAGGCAGTACAGATGGCAAAATTAGTATCAACCGCCTCGGTCGTGAATCAGTCAGCAGATACCTTCTCAATGCATTAGTCAATGTCCCAAAGGAAGCAGCATATCACCTACTGACTTTGTAAAAGCCTCCCGAAATGCCCTATCAATCTTGTCCCCAATTAGACCCAAATCCAGTCCTCTCAAGTCTGGTCTCCAAAGCTCATACGCCTCGCCCCATTCCTTGCCCTGGATCCTCTTTCTCCACTCTTTCTCATATCCTATGTTCCATTTTCTGTAATCCCCTGCTCTCCTACGCTCCTCTGGTCCGTAATCCAGCACAGCTTTCGGTACAGCATCGCCAGCGAACCCAGCTCTGAAATACCGCGCTCCTAACTCAATCACCACATAGTCCTCTTCTGCCCGCAGAGCAGAAGGTGACCCGAATGCTGAGGATATCGTTCGGAGGGGCGTATGGGGACTTCCTGGATTTGCGGTTGTGGTTGGGGGTGAGCGAATATTTGCGACACTGCGGTGCGCGGGACCACTGGCGGAAGACATGGTGCTACATCGACTTGAAAAAAAGTATATCCCAGCTTTAGACGATTGGAGAAGGCCAGCTTGAGGGAGTTATGTGTTTGACTTCAACGATTGTGAATGTCGCGAGTTCGGGTTTCCATGCCGACGTTTGTGACTAGGGTCGAATGAGCTAAAAGTAAATACCTAGGCCTCAAACGTCTACTTTTTGACAACTACCGTACACATATCATACCTACATCGCCTTCCTATTGCTTTCATAAGTAGCAGCAGTGCGTAATCATGAGAGCATTCTTGCGTTGCTGATAAATCATTTTGGGAAAATATTAAAAGTTTCGTCTTTTGACATCATGGGCATCAAAGGGTATGTCGTTCTCTGCCATTATTGAATATTACTAATGATCCCTCAAGAATTTATGGAGAGATCGGAGGTGGAGAGAGAATTGCTCTTTCCAAGTTGGCCATTGAGAAGTTTGAGCAGACGCGGCGGCCATTTCGAATAGCTATTGATATCTCGATTTGGCAGTTCCAGATTCAAGCTGGACAGGGTGAGTGGCAACAGGCTTCACGCCAACTCTAACTATATCAAACTCACAAACGAGCAGGTGGTTCCAATCCCGCAATCCGGACGCTATACTACAGGCTCCTCCGGCTCCTTTCTATCTCAGTGCAGCCGTTATTCGTCTTCGATGGACCTCACAAGCCACCTTTTAAGCGGAATCAGAAGACGGGCCACCATGGAGCAATGCTTCCAAACTTACTTACTAAACAGCTTCTGAAATTATTTGGATTCCCATTTCACGTTGCACCTGGAGAAGCCGAAGCCGAATGTGCCTTGTTACAGCGAGAAGGACTCGTGGATGCAGTGCTTAGTGAGGATGTCGATACTCTAATGTTCGGTTGTGGTTTGACCCTTAGAAATTGGTCTTCTGAGGGGACCAGAGGGAACAAATCACCTACCCATGTCTCCGTTTATGATGCAGTCAAAACGAAAAATGGAAAATCTGGGCTGGACCGTGAAGGAATGGTCTTGATAGCTCTTATGAGTGGGGGCGACTATATTACCGAAGGAATTCCTGGCTGTGGCATCAAAGTTGCATCCGAAGCTGCCAGAGCCGGCTTTGGGAAATCATTGTGTCGTATTTCGAAATCGGATGCTGCTGGATTAGAGGCTTGGAGAAATAATCTTGCTCATGAGGTTCAGTCGAATGAGAGCAGGTTTTTCCGCTGTAAGCACAAAACTCTCAAGATTCCCGCAGAGTTCCCAAATAGAGAGGTCTTGTCGTATTATACACATCCTGTGGTCTCTTCAGCATCAAAGATGCAAAGTCTGCAGGCAGATATCAAGTGGGATGGCGAGGTCGATGTCCCAGGGTTGCGTCTCTATGTCGCAGAGGCATTCGATTGGAGCAGCAAAATTGGCGCTATCAAGTTTATTCGTGGTCTTGCACCAGCTTTGTTGGTACATAAATTACGTATACGTGGCGATCGACGAGATTCTGGCTATGGCGATGTTATACTGACAGCTATGAATGAGATGCAACTGGTACGAGCCATTTGCGGGAAACGTACTCATATCAGCTCCGACGGCATTCCCGAGATGAGAGTTATTTACCACCCCATGGATATTGTTGATATAAATTTGGACGATGAACCAGACGACAGTGGTGATTATGGGCGCGACGGTCTAGCCCCAGTCGATGAGAATGATCAAATCGAAGCATATCAATCCGATGAACGAACAGCAAGAGCCAGATCGACCAGCCCTCAGAAACGAGGCCCTTCTGTCTACGATCCTACCCAACCGGACAAAGCATGGCTACCGGAAACAATTGCTAAAGTAGGTATACCCTTAAAGGTAGAAGATTATGAAGAATCTCTAAGGAACCCAAGGAAATTTATCAAGCAAAAGGCAGCGGCCAAGAGGGCCGAGAAAAAAGGCGACATGCCCAAGGGAGCAATGGACAAGTTTGTCTCGGTATCGAAACCTGGGAAGGAAGCTCCGCCATCTGCGCCCAGCAAATCTGCACCGGCTTCAAGTCAGGCATTACCTCCTGTCTACTTAGCGCCTACTTTGGAGAGACTGACAAGCTCTGCACCTGCTCCAAGCAAGCAACCCGTACGTGTGAGCAGATCGATTACAACGACAAAATCCAAACCCTCAGTCTCAAGATTAAGGACCAAAGGAGTTCCAAAAGAGAAGCCGACCCCAAACGCAAACCCTTGGACACTCTCCCAAGGTGATCACTCGTCTACCTCAGCGATCACCAAGCCTAGCTCTCACCCTTCCACAAACACAAAACAAACACAGTTTTTCGATCTCTCCTCAAGTTCACTGCCCTCGTCACCACTCCCGGGACATTTGACACCTCAGAAACATCGGCATTCTCCATCCCCATCCCCGGAACGCTGTCTCCGCACTCCCTTGTCTCGGGCAAGAGACTCAAGCAAACCCGCGCCTCATAAAAAGCATTCTCCAGAACCAACAACCCCATTGTCGCCAGAGCTGCCTTCTGTAAACAGACGCCTAGACTTTACCCCTCCTGCAGCCCAACCACGAGAAGCTACCTCTTCGTCTCCCGGCAACGAATTCCCCTCGGTGGCCGAAATGTTATCACCCACTCCCAAGGCTTCCCGATCAGTTCAGTCAAAACAAATAATAACTATCGACTCTTCACCCCCAGTCCCGCGCTCTATGGCTCCTTCTTTCCCAAGCAAGCAGAGTACGCTTGATATGCTGCCTCGAGATAAAGTGATTGGGAAAGCGAAGGAAGGAAAGAAGTATATTATGTTAAGAGATAGTCTGCCGGGTGGGTGGCAACTTTTTGATGAAGAAGGAGAGGCTGAGAGGAGCAAGAAAGGGAAGGGAGGGAAGAAATGGAGGATGAGTGAGGTTGGCGTTTTGGATCTAACTGAGGATTGAGGTTGGAGTTGGAGTGTGGTTAATGTATATAATTTGAGTGATGATTAATGATTTCGATTTCGATACGATGCACCTCTCCTCAGACATGCTCTTGCAGGATGAATGCACCCCAAACTCCTATCCCGGCTCTGTCCCAGTATTCGTATGCCTTTGTAGGTCAATATCAAAAATCGGGCAGTAGATGGCTAAATGGATCTGTCGTCAATTTTGTCTTTGGGGGGAAAAAAGCCGATAGGAATTACAGCAAATACAAAGTTGCTGAAGAGAGAAGTTTAATAGAAGAGGCTCTAAAAAGAACGCTCGTTACCTTTTCGTTCCTTACAAGTACCAAATAAACACTCAACATGTGGAAGAACAATCATTCAGACGCGCGAGCGCGATTGAGTTCAGTTCCTGGTTCAGAGGACCAACATAATAAATGATCTTCCAAGTAGTAACTGCTTAGGAGTTTGTATTCAAGCCATGCGCTGGTATAAGTATTCCCCTGAGATGAAAAGAGGAGTGTAGTCAACTAGACCGCTGCAAGAGCTCATTCGAGGAAAGAGCTTATCCCTGGCTTCCTCATCAAAAGTACCGATTCATACCACTCGACCACCCCGATATGAAGAGATTTTTCATATTTAGATGTACATGTATTTTCTACCAACATAAGTAAACAAAATCCAGATAATACCGTCCCAACTCCAATATCAAGTAGGGTATCCGACAACGCTGGTGTACTATTCCCCAAATCCAAACAAGACAAAAAGATTCGCCCGATATTAATTCGTAATTCATAATCATCATCCATAATCCAATGCCAACGTGAAGCATCACGACCTCCATATACACCTCACTCCCCTAACCAAGGGAAATCTCTCTCCTCCACCCTTGTACACGTCAAATACGCTACGCCCTCGGCGCTACCCAGTAAACAGCATCGCATCAGGGGCTTTACTACCTCTCTCGCTAGCCCACGCAGCTCCTCCATCCGCTTCTCGAAGCGTTTGAGGGAATCTCGGGAATATTGTTCGGGGGTTAGCTTTAAAAAGCGTTTACACTCATCATGGCTCAAGTAAGTGGCGGGGAAGGAGCCTAGGGCGCGGAAAGTACGGCCTGTAGGTGGAGAGGCTTTGTAGTTCGGAGGTGGTGCAACAGTAAGAGCAGCTTGGGAGTGCGAGTGAGAGCTACGAGATCCATGAGTGCCTCCACCATTCCGAGAAGGTGGTCCGCGAGCAGAAATTGGAGGTGGAGGTGGAGGGGGAGAGGTAGCATCTGCAAGCCATTGCCTAAATAGTGACACAACGAGCCAATCCAGGTAGGAGTTTTGTGGTGTTACTCGCTCGCCTCTCGAGGTTGTAAGATTTAACCTGAAAAGCCGCCCTTCAACTTTCCCAACCATGTCCGCCAGGTCCTCGACCTTGTCCTCAATTATTTCTAACACAGAGCCAGGCAGTTCCCGCCTAATATGCCGTTCCCCTTGTGGCCATGCTCCTATCACATGTATGAGCGCTTCTTGAAAAACACTCTTAGATTGTGCCAGGTAGCCGAGTTTGAGGTACGAGGTGGGGTATTTGGCGATTTGTTTCCAGAGGCGGGATTGGAACTGCAGAAGATGATGGTCAATTCGGGGACCTACTACAGCTAGGGCGTCGTAGAGATCTGCGAGCATGAGGAGGGATTTGCATTGTATATAAGCGGTTGCTATATCAATGGAGTCGAGTGCAGGGGGATAGTTATAGAATATTCGGAAGAGGTTGTCGTAATCGTTGAGCAGATCTTGATCTTCTTGACTTATGGGAGGAGCTTGGGGTGCGTGTGAGGGAAGACTGAGGTTTGCGACTGAGCGGAAGAAAGAGGGGTTCGAGGAGGGAGGTTTGTTCCTCACGGGTGGAGGAAGAGCATCGTTCGCGCCGAATAGGGATACAGCCTTGTTCTCCTTTTGCACCAGCATGGGTATATCGTCGCGATTGGCGCCAGTATCCAGCTCATACCTCCATCTCTTCTTCACGTCCTTATTCCTGCCCACCTCACTCCCAGATTCCTCTCCTATCCTCGCCAAGTCTCCTCCACCCTCATTACTCGCCCGCGACCACTCCTGACTTGTGCTCGCCTCGAAGAACCCGGAGCATTGCGTAAGTATCAATCGATGTAGGAGGTACCGATTCGTCCTTGATCCAGCCCTAACCAGAATCTCCACATCGCCCGTATGCGAGAACTCGGGGAACTCGTTCGATATGTACCCAGCGCTCTTATGTTGTCTGCTACCCCTCCTATGCCTCGACGAACTCGCGACGGAAGAGGGGCCCCTCCGCGCAAGAGAATTGGAGGGCTCGACTTCCATTTGCGATACCATTTTCCTTCCTTCTTGCTTTCTTTTTTCTTTCTGTCTTCCTTGCGAGGTATCAGAACGGCTCGGTATGTATTGAGGGGGTTTCGACTACCAGAAGCTCAAAATCCCATCTTCGCACGCCAGAATTCGCGGTAGAGTGAAGCGAAATAAATGGTCGTTGTCGGAAGTATATACTTGTGCCTTCTTCTCTCCTGTCTTCCTCACGCACAGCGCGACGTCGTTCGTTCTTACGTATGGTATCGATCTATGAGGCGCTCGTCCCTTCTGTCTCGCAGAAGTTCTCTTCCCGTGTCAGACGGAAAACGCGTCGAACATCCAAAAAGAACAAAGCAACATAGAAAGAAGGAAGCTCTTTCGACTCACCGTCAACAGCGCGTTGAGCGAGCGCAGGGCAATAATGGCAGTGGCGACCAGAGATCACAAGCCAGCTCAGCTGTGCGAGGTCGCTCGTCCAATTGTATCCCCTTCAATCACCCTGGTACTGTACTGTATCCTTGGCAATTGCTTCTCGGCGTCCTTTCAGTGGGCCGCGCTGCTGGCCATTCAACTGCATGCAGTTCAGCCAGGCCAGGGCCAATAGCCGGGCGTGGAAGTGCATAATCAGACATAAATACAACTGGTGCAACTAGCTAATCGTCCATACAGCGTTTCACGTGATGGACGTCGTCGCGACTACGATTAAGGGGTTAGGGGTTGTTCATATTGAGAGGCTATCGTTTAGAGTGTCTGACTACTAAAGAATGCTTTCATTGTATATATCTTCAACCGTTCAACGAGACATAATGTTTTCGTGACTAGCCCATACTAGCCGTAAAGATCTTCAACTTAGTAAATTCCTCCAGCCCCCAGCGACTGTTCTGATAGCCCCACCCCGTCCTCTTTATGCCACCACAGGGTAAGTTTGCTGTTGCGCATTAGTCACGACTCTTCAAGCTCTCATATATCTGCAGTATGCTTACCAACGCTATGAACAGTAGGCCCATTGACCTGCACCTGACCCACATCGAGCTCCTTGCTCATGTTCAACGCTCGAGTGAGATCCTTGGTATGAATAGCGGCCGAGAATCCATACGGAGTGTCGTTCACGAGCTCGGTAGCTTCCTCGTCACTGTCGACAATGTATACAGCGAGACATGGGCCAAAGGTTTCCTCTTTCCACATAGCCATGTCTTTGGTGATTCCTGTCACGATGGAAGGGGCGAGACTGTGCTTCTCTCCATATTGCGGTCCACCTAGTATGAACTCTGCGCCTTTTGACTGAGCATCGACAAGCTTGTCGTGCGCGCCTTTGGACATGCTGGCTGTGACCGGGATACCGGCGGGGAAAGAATCGGCTTTCTTTTTGAGGAGCTGGATGAACTTCTCTGCGATGCTTTTCATGAGGATCACTCTTTCCGTGCCGAAACAGACCTGGCCGTGATGTGCAAAAGCTGGAAAATTGTCAGCGAATGCGTGATATCTTTGTGGACTGACTAGACGGTGAAGAGAGGAACTACCTCCAAAGATACAAATATCTGCGGCAGCCTCCATATCCGCATCTTCCAACACAACAGCGGCGGATTTATCACCCATTTCCATAAGCAAAGGCTTGAGATACTTCCCCGCCAGCTCTGCGATCTTCGAACCCACTACCGCACTCCCAATGAACTCAACCTTCCTAATAGCGGGATGCGCAATCAGCGTCTCTGTTACGCCAGCGGCATCTTCTCTGGCCGTCTGGATCACGTTGATCACGCCACTCGGCACACCCGCCTCAAGCCATGCTTCAACGAGCATATGATGAGTCTTGGGAGACAGCTCTGAAGCCTTAAATACCACAGTGCATCCGGCACCGATAATCGCCGCCAGGGATCGTCCGGCTAGAATCGTAGCTGCGTTCCAAGGCGCAATGAGTAAGACTGGCCCCAAGGCTTCACGAAATATGAAGCCAAACGAGTTAGATGGAGAAGCCATGGCTGGGACTTCCCCTACCAGGGAAGATATCTTGGATGCTGTCTCACGCATAATGCTAATGGTGAGCTCGATTTGGAATGCAGCCCATTCGGCTGTGCAACTGGTTTCTTCGATCATGGTTCCTGTGATCTCGGCTTCACGGCGGCGGATAATGTCTACTGTTCGGAGGACAATGTCACGGCGAGTCATCCATGGTGTATGCTTCCATGTCTTGAAGGCTTTGGAGGCTGAGTCTGCTGCTGCTGAGGCGGTCGTGGAATCTGCGCTTTGGGCGAGGCCAAGCTCACGCTGGAGCTGGTTGGAATGATGGGGAAAGTACGAGCTCCAGTTGTTTCGTGCTTGCCGTCGATAAGGAGAGGGACGACCTTCATGTCCTTGATTTCTGCGAGTTGGGTAGACATCTTTGAGTAGGATGAGATATCTTAGGTCTTGGAATTTGGTTGTCTGTTCTTGAACATAATGAGCTGGTGGAATCATCTTTATATACTGAATGTCTACTGGGACCTTCTCGGACTAGAGCTAATAGACAAAGTGAGATTTAACGAACAAGGTGAGATTGTACGAGGCTGGTTTCTACCAGACCTGGGAACTGGATAACCCGGGTGTATCTAGAGCTTTAGCAGGTGGTTACCTGACCTTTACTAAACTGAAGGGATGGATACCCCGGGTGATATAGCATATAACCGGAATAATAGTTAATTCGTGCTGATAGCCAATTAAACACTAGCCTCCCTATAGAGTTCTTCTCGCAAAGCTTAATCTTATTATAGCCTCTACCTTATATAGAGTAGGGCATAGTGATTGGGCAGGACCCGTCATGGTTAGACCCGGTTATCCACGGGTGTGCCCCGCACATTCCTAGCTCTGGTTCCAGAGGAGCATTCCCGCCGAACTTCCCCTCCCAACATCGATCAGTGAGGTATGCAAAAGAGTACAGGTCAAAATTGGCAAACATAATCTGAGAGCATAATCTGGGCTTAGAGCCACGTCTTATTTCCTAGCTCATTTCTTAATATGCTTTTCATTTTTTGACGCCGGAGTAGATGCCTCAGACGGCATAATGCTTACCAGCTGATATTATAAAGACATGTAAGAACCTAGAAAGTGGCTGGTAGCATGTACTTTTTGTTGAAAACGAGGCACCGGGACTTGGTTTGGAATGAGTCCTAAAGTCCGTGGCAGTACCAGAATTTAACGACAGACCCGGAACCCGGAACCCCGAATTCAAAAAGGTAGGCAATTATTTACTACTTATAACCACCGACCACTTGGCCAATTTTTGGAGTAAGTCCTACTTGCCTCACTAATGATTTGCTCCTTTGTCAAAAGGCTACACACGTTGTAGATCACGTGATCATCATCGGCATCAGCCAACAACTTGAGAAAAAACCAGGTTGCCACCTTGGCTAGCATTTCGCTTGTCAATATGATTTGTACCTACAGTTCTGGGCACATAAACAAATGGGACTAATTCCAGACGACTTTAAGCCTAGGACTGCCAAGGTCCTTTCCCCGTGTGACTGATGTACGTTTTCGATTTATTGCTGTTGTGCTTTATGCAATGCGCTGATAGCCAAAGACCATTGCGTGACCTGATGCTGACCTGCCCGCCTCCGATCCCCGTTCCGTTTTATGTAACATTGTGCGTAATTGCCCAATGCCCATGAAGCCACCTTCCGATGCAAAAACCCCCATGTTAAACTCCTGTTGGACCCATAGCAAAGCAAATTTCGACGCCCATTTTTGTACAACCCACCAAATATTCCTAACAGACATCATCAACTTAAGTCCATTTCCACCTCGTTGGAACTTGATTGTCCGTTCATAGCGATGACGTTCAAACTTTCCATGTGTGTTTCGTCAATCGTTGTCATTGGATGTAGTCCGCCATTGGCTTTTGGAGTCTCTCCAGCATCCATAGTCACCTCTCCGTCGAATATAGGCTGAGGACCGCGAAGATTTTCCCAGACCTTCTCTAAGCTCGCACTTACGAGTCTTCCCTGCTTCAAGTCTTCTCCAAACAAGAAGTACCCCTCATTCGCTTCAACCAAATAACTTGCCAAGCCCTTGCTTTGAAGTCTGATCTTCGCGTTGGTGACCGGATAGTGGTTCTCAATGTACTTGGTCCAGCCCCGAGCTGCAGCCTGGATGTGCTCGTTGGCGCTAATCAACGACCATCCAATGCCCAAATGACGAGTAAAGTCATCGATGGTAGGCTCTGTGAGACCCTTGCACCTCTCCGGGGACGAGGCTACCAGCTCTCCATTCTGCAAAACCTCTTCGGCAAACGATGGAACAGTCGAATTTAACCTCTGGCTTTTAGATGCGCGTAGAATTGGCCTCTCGGGTGAAAGCGCAGGCTTTGGCTTCTCCTCGAGCTTTTCTTCAGCCCAGGTGCCCGTTTGACTGTCTGCCTCCATGACATAACCGACGTTGGGCTTTATCAATACCATTCCTTCGCCGTATTCCCACTCCGCTTCGTTCTCTTGTGGCTTTGATTGAGGGGCGGGGTCTAGGAGGTCATCGTCGCCTAGGTTCGGCGCGGCTTCGTCGCGTGAGCGCTTTCGACCGGCCGCAGATGGCGGCGCAGAAGCCGGTAAGTCTGACCATGAGGGCGATGAGCCTTGGTGATTGTTGCCTTTCTCGAACGGCGAGGTGAAAGTTTGGCGGTTTGGGTTCATTTTGAAGGAAGGCTGTGGAGGAAGCTGGGGAGGCTGAACAAGGATAGGAGAGGACGATGAGAATGATTGGTCGAAATATCTCATGATTGAAGAGTGTCTGGACTGGGTATCTAGGGATGTTGGTAGTGGTAGTGGTAGTAGTGGCAGTGGTGGCAGTAGTAGTAGTAGTAGTAGTAGTAGCAGCAGTAATACTAGAAGGCAAGGCTGTTGATGGAAGGAGAGAAAGTGTCGATTGGGGATGAGA
>QGMI01000076.1:0-71972 GCA_007821535.1 Lachnellula occidentalis | reverse complement strand
GGGATCTTTGGTAGGGGAGGGATAGTAAGGGGGTGAAAGTAGTGGGGATTGAAGAGAAGGAGCAAAGAGGGGTTCGGACTTCCAGACCCATTTGGATCGATTCTTAATTCAACTTAGGAACTAGTTACTTGCAATAACACCATAATGGCTCTAAACTATCCGCTCAGACTTCGTACCCCTGACCGCTCGGTTCCCCGTGGACCCACTCTCATTCATTCTGCCAGCCCCATCCCCTATATAAGCCAACATAAACAAGCAAACTCCCAAACTCCATATTAGCCACGCAACCGAAACTTCTCCTCACATTCTGCAATGAATGCTTTATGACATGACTAACATCTTACAGAACCAGTGGTTCACCACCCAACAAACAGCAAGAAATCTTTCCGCCCACCGCGAAAAGTCTCTTCCTGACCTTCACCAACGTACAACTTCACTGTTCTACACCACCTTATAAACCCCCTTCCCTTCCCAGGAGCAAATTTGCATGCTTACCAAAAAACTGCAATTATACTCCACGAGTATAGTAGATGGGATATTGATATCCACTACCTATTATCGCAGGAATTACATTCCGCTTGATATATGATGACTTCATTTCTCCAACGGAGAAGAAGAATATCTTGGCTTGGGTTGTGTGATATTGCTATCTCTCTATTCCCAAGTTCAGGAGACTGAGTTCGATGCCGAGCTTAGTATTGGTGAATCTGTCTGGTTGTAAGGGAATTGCATTCTCGTAGTAAGTTTGCCTCCCCCTCTCCCCTCCCTCCCCTCGCTTGTCTCGGTTGCGGTTATATGGTCTAGTGAATGTCTTTTTTTATTTTTTCGCGGTTGCTGTATTGCTTCTTGAGGACAGGAGATATAATGCACTCAATTGATCCCCTCCCTCTATCTATCTCCGATTTTCAACCGCCAACTATCTCCAATATCCAACTCGAACTACTTTCCTAAAGCACTAGGAAAAAAGATTGTCTGCAAGCAATTTCACTTAGAATCACTTACTTGGCATCACTCTCGAGTCACGATTCACGCAACCAACGTGGTGGGTAGACGTATATCAGACCTTAAGTTTGGTTGAAATCGAATCTGATACGGAGATATATGATAAATCGGTTAACAATACAATAATATTACACTATAGTTAATCAATACACAAGGCCAGTCCAATCCTGGTGTCCAGACGCGGCATTCGCATTCCCAAACAGCGTTTTGAAGTCTGCTCTCGAGCTCGAGATGCCAATCTCAAAGTCCTCGCTTTGATCCGTCGACAGCCCCTGTTGACAGCACGTCTCCCCATCACAAGTCTGATCCACGCTCTTACCCGGGATGACCATCCAGTATAGCCTAGTCAATCAATCAATCAGCAACTAATCAAAAGACAAGCATCTCAGCCTAGGCCCAGGAAATTAGACGACTTACCAAGGCACGCCAGCGTTATTGAAAACAGCCGCTTGCGTCGCAACACTATCATAGCTCGCACCAGTTCCTACGCCCCACTCCTCAACCATAACTTTCTTTCCCTGCGCCGCTGCTTGGTCCGCTAGCTTGGGCACGTAGGCTGCCCATTGCGAGGCTTGCGTCATGTAGCCGTGCAGGGAGAGGATGTCTATGGCTGGGCACTTGAGCGCTTTATCCAAGGTGTTGTATTCGTGGCCGGAGTATTCCGAGCCGCCGATACCACCGGTTGCTATTTTAACCGCCTGTTGCCATGGCATGACACTATTAGCTTTCATAATCTGAAATCAAGGATAGCGGTTTGCTAACCGACGAGCCAAGAATCGTCTTCATGTTGCTTGCGCGTTCACAGAGCCAATCGTCGGGGTCGTTGTCAGCTAGCTTGTCTTTGCTAGCGATCATAGGCTCATTTTGGAGATCGAACGCCATGATGACTTCGCTGAGATCCTTCCAGGCTTTGCCGAACGCTGGGCTCTGGTAATTCAAGATACTGGCGAGCCTGGCATCGTATTTTGCCTTTGCGTCGGCGCTGCTGTAGAAGCTGTCTGAGGAGCCGTAGGTTGAACCGTAGATGTCGATGCCATTGTAGCCTGTGGAGGAGCCGGCTGGGGGAAGGAGGTTGGCGTCGTGGGGAGAGATGATGGCTTTTATGCCTGCAGCGTGTAGTTGGGATAACACGGAATCGAGAGCATCTAGTGTGCCGGTCTGGTAGTCACCGAAGGTACTCTCATAGACAGGGACGGAATGGGTGTTCGAGGATTTGGCGCAGCCGTCAGAGCCTCCAGTTACTGATAATTGATTAGCGGAGTCAAGTGAAACATGAGGAAGAGTGTACCCCAGAGTCGCACGACTTTTGTACCAAAGCCCTTCAGGGCATCGATGTAGGTGGTCTGTTCTTCTGGGTGCAAGGCGTGAAGGTAGTAGTTGTTTGACCCGGCCCAAGAGTTCGAGGAGTTCCGTTTCTGAATGACAGAAGCGCTCAAACATGAGGCTCCGAGGCCAACGACAAGACTGAGTGAAAACTTCATTATGGAATAGTATTGATTGCCGAAGAACGAGAGAAAGAGGGGTTGTTAGTTAAGGATGGAGATATTCCGCGAGACTCAAGAAGACTATATACTTTTCTCTATAAACAACTCCATTCGAGCTCCTCCTGACCTCATTAATCTCACAACTCGAGCACTCAGTGATCGAAGGAAGGACGAGCCGTTACCCTGACCAATCAGGTTGAGGAAAGGGTGAAGTCTTGGCAACCCCCTGACTGTCTGAGTGAAGATCAGCCATAGAAGGATCGGTAGTGGGTCAGCCTTGATCCTGCGGGCGCTAGGGTTTAAGCTTATGGCGGATCGCCGCAAGGGGAACCCCCCGAAGTAGTACTACTATGAATAGATCAAGTGAAGACCACGGAATATAAAAGCAGTCAATGTTGAGATGCAGCTGGTGTCTGAAGAAGGAAATTATTCCAACAACTTAGTCGACTGTCGAGGCAAGAGAATATGTGTTTTAATGCTAACTAGAGCAGGACTCTTACAATATGATTCATTACACTCGTATACTCCGTAATTATCATGCTCTACAGCCCGAGCTGAAAGTATATAGTCATGTTTCAGGACGTAGGAGGAAGCTGAATCTCGCTTGAGTGTGTATGCCCTCGTATTTGAAAGGTATCGCTACAATTAAGCTTCCTGCACAGCTCGTATGTGCCTTGCATTAACCCTTGTTGGACAAGTGACGTTGCTGGAGACAGCATGAAGAAGGGCTCCACAACGTTTCATACATCTACCCATCTCATCTTGGGAGATTCGCGGGGAAACTGACCCAAGCTAACCCATCAGGGCGGTGGATCTTCCAGTGAGTTATGATACATATATAATTTTATCAACATGGTTGGGTCTGCAACTCGAAACCAATGTGCCTCGTATGGAAGCCTGTGACAAAAGGCCATGGTCGGAAAAGGTGCTATTGTGGCAAAAATAAACAGACAAAAGGCTCTTGAGTAACTTGGTGTACCGTACTCAATACATGGTTTGCAATTTGCAATCAAAACATATCAGGAGCTGGTGTTGCACAGATTGTCTGAATAGACAAGGTTAGGAACGAAATACTGATTTTGTATAGTTTCATCCCGGGCGTCGCTCGCAAACCGTTTGAGAGCACTGACCCAATGAACGCACGCCGTGTAGCTCTCTGGAACTACCAATAGAGGTCCGGATGTATTTGAAGTCATTTCAAGACTTGACAAAACCCCAAAGATCGATTCACATTTTCCCCTCCCACAAATGGAAAGTGGCCGCGGTGCAACAACCCATGAATTCCGCTAACACATATCTCAAAACGCACCGCGAAACTGATCCAAAAGCTGCCTACCCAGCGTTCTCCTCCTCCCAACCTCACCTCCCAATCTCCCATCCGACCCCGTAGCCGCAGCACTGGTTCCCTCACTCTCTAGCCTCCGTCGCAGCGCCTCAAATTCCTCTTCTCTCTTCTTACTCTTCAACCCCACCATCCAGCCCGGGACCCTCCACCTCGTAACCGCCCCTGGCAACACCTCATTCCGCCACGAATACCCCACGACCCAGCCAACAAACGCGCACAGCAGCGATCCCGGGAATTGGGAGAGCGAGAGTTGCAGTGCGGGCAGGTAGACGTAGGATTTGTCGGAGAAGGTGAGGCCGACGAAGGGGTCGTTGGGGGTGGAGGAGGCAGCGATGCGGTATTTGTAGACGTGTGGGATGGCGGCGTGGTATTGGGCGAGGATGGCAAAGATGAGAGGGGTTGGGCCCGCAGGGAGGTAGTTGAAGTTGTTTAGGGAGAGGGGGCGGAGGATGAGGGATAGGAGTATGGGCGGGAGGAAGGCTGTGAGACAGTAGGATATGATGATAAAGGACTAGATACATGAACAGTCAGCAATAGATTCTGAAGAGAATGGGAAAATCGGTGTTTCTACTGCGTATTTCCGAGATCCCCATAGCCGTTCTACAACCCGCATGTTATATATCGTCATGGCGGCAAATAGGACCTCGGTTGAATTCGTGTAACAGAGCTGGTAGGTGAGGATGCGCCATAGCTGGTGATAACGCCATAGGTGAGGATCGACTTGGATATAGAAATAATGTTTGATGTCTAGGATGCTCGCGAGGATGGATGCGGCGACGATGCCATATGTAAGGCTACGAGAAACAGGAGCACCAGCGAAGCCGGTTGCTAGCATTGTGGCGGTGATTTAAAGAAGTATTGAAATGCAGAATCAAGGACGGATCATTGCATTTTCAATTCGTTCCACAGTACAGGTGGCTGTTGTACAAGTACTCGATTGATTGTCTGACTGCAAGTAAGTGTGGTGAAAGAAGCCAGTTGTTTGCTTCTGCCCCCACTCACTCAGCCTTCCTGTTCCGCCAATGAGGTGAAGCTCGGAGTCGGACACGAGGCTCGCTCTGAATTTCCTGGAGCTGCGCGCAAGCTGATGCGTACAAACTCTAACACCACAACACGAAAATGGGAGGAATCTTTTGATCAAATACTATACTCTTTGCTTTTCAACATCTAGAGAAATTCTATCTGCAGCTCCGCAGAGCTTCAAATTCACCAACTTCGACAAAACATCCGCGACACTTGTGCATCAAACTTAATATGTCTTCCATGCACCTTTCTCAGTTGCACAAATGGATGCTATCATCCCCTCCGATCGAATGGGCCGTAAACCAATTGCGAGAACTCCTGATTGGGGCAATACGACAAGGTCCTGTGCCTCAACATATAGCTTTCGTTATGGATGGGAATAGACGTTTCGCACGGAGCCACAAGATCGAAACAGTGGAGGGACATAATTTGGGATTCGAAGCTTTAGCCAGGGTATTGAAAGATGTCCCAATATTCTTGGTTCTTTGCTAATAAAAAGACATAGATTTTGGAGATTTGCTATAAATCGGGAGTCAAGATTGTAACAGTCTACGCTTTCAGCATTGAGAACTTCAAGCGTTCGAAATACGAGGTGGATGCTTTGATGGCAATGGCCAAGATCAAGTTACAGCAATTATCACAGCATGGGGAGTTGCTGCATAAATACGGTGCGAGCATTCGGGTATTGGGCCAGCGGGACTTGGTCAAGCCAGATGTTCTGGAGGCGGTTGACAGAGCTGTGGAATTGACCAAAAATAATGGAGAGTAAGTACGTCCCAGAAGACTCCCCAGGATGAAAACTAATGTTGGGTATAGCTGTATTCTGAACATTTGCTTCCCCTATACCTCTCGAGAGGAGATTACAACCGCCATCAAAAGCACAGTGGAGGATTACTCCAAGCCTTTATCAACTCAAGCTCGACCCTTCTCCCAGACCCGAATCACACAAAAGATCCGATCAAGGAATCTCAGCACTTCGCCCCTACGTTCGACATCGCCTACACCATCAAGCACATCCGACGTCGACGATTCCATATCATCTACAACGACGTTACACGCAGACTCACCTAATGATGGACAAGAAGGTCCCTTATACCCAGATCCAGAAACTATCACTTCAAGCACAATTGAGGAACATCTATTGACTGCGGGTAATCCTCCATTAGATCTCCTGATCCGTACAAGCGGAGTGAAGCGGCTGAGCGACTTCATGCTCTGGCAGTGTCATGAAGATACCGAAATTGTATTTCTAGACACTCTATGGCCAGATTTCGATTTATGGTCATTCTTACCGGTGTTAGTTGAGTGGCAATGGAAACAGAAGCATATTGAAGAGAAAGGATCTGCCAATGGAATCAATAAATCGAAGATCAAGGTCCGATAGAACTAGGATTGAATAGAGAAGACTGTAATTAAAATGGCGTAGCGAAGGTTTGGGAGTTGGGGAGCTATCTTTTCATCGGACATTTTCTGCCATTTGGTACAGTAGCGTCCTTGTATCACTGAATTTAGACCTCGGTGTTGGAACTTTGGCAAGAGCTTTGACGAGGAGTAGATGATAGACTTTAATTCGGCTTTCTTTGCCGACTGAGATGTCCATGTCTACAAAATAATTGACAAGATATTGACCAGCATACACGATATATAATATCAACTCCACCTTCCGAGGATTTCTAATAAAAGATGGTCTGGTGGCCTCAGGTAAAGAATAAAAAGGCGGGAGCGGCTTGCAGTGGACAGAAAAGCGGCACCACTTACGGTACTTTACCAGCACGAGGCGGGTGACGGAGTTTGAGTGAGGTCCAAAATGCCCATCCCCTGCACCAGAGACACCATTTCTAGCTTCCTCCACCAACGAACTGCACTCCTATGACAAAGCCCTTTTCTCTGAAGCATCTCATGTCAACTCTCAATGGAAGCTACAAGTTGAATTTACCAAGCTGAGCGTTTCAAATCCTCTTTGCGCGTTCCGCACGATTTCCTCCTCGAAAACACCCTCCTCTCGACGAAAACACCACCTTCGCCCACAATGAAGACTGCAAAACCAGTCCCAGTCCCAGTACCCTCCGATCCCTCGACGAGTCGCAGAGCCCAGCCCGTACGCCAGACTCGAACAAACCCTCCAAGATCCTCAATCCCAGGTGCCAGAGCCTTTGGGCCCAGGGGCGACGGTCTGGACGACAAAGGCGTTCAGATTTTCCCCGCGATCACACACTTCGCTGATGCTATAACTGCTCTCCCCAAGGAGCTTATGCGACACTTTACATTACTCAAAGAAGTCGATGCGAAAATCTTTGCGCCAGAGGATGACCTTGGGAAGCTGATTGACGCCGCCCTCCACGCCCCTCTTCCAGAACGAAGGCAGCCAGAGACACAACATGCTCATGGCCCAACATCTACGCCCATGAGCGCGCAAGGCAGTGTCAATGGCTCAATCATAAATGGTCATCCTGCTTCTGTCGCATCTGTTCCTGACGCCGACATCGCGTCGCAGGCCTACGATCCAGCAAATATCCCCCGCAGACAAGTCTTCCAACACTGCGCATATACAATGCAGAATATGCTAGTCTCACTCGACGAAAAGAACCACGTTATATCTACAGCTGCCGAAGCCCTCAATAAACAGCTCGCCCGCATCGACGAGTGCTTCCCCTACATCGAGCTCGAGGTCAGTGACGAGGCACGCTTTGGCAGTTCTACACATTGGGCATATCCAGATAATAGAGTAGTTAAGACTGGGTCCGGCGGTGCGTCAAGGAGAGATGTTCAGGCGGTCAATCATTTGACGGCTGCTGGCCAGCAGATGGCCGACGAAGCAGCCGCTAGAAGCGATGCTCGAAAGCAGGCCCTACTGGCGAAGAAAAGTAATAACAAACATCCCCATGGCGAATCCGATTTCGACGATCATCACGATGGCAGACAAAAGGAGAAGAAGCTACATGGGAACAGTAAGATCCGCAAGGCGGCAGATGCGTCTCTAGGGGTCGGATTGGGGATCACAAACGGAGCTGCGACGAATGGAAATCCTCCGAAGCGTCGAAAGGTCGATAAAGGTCCGTCTGGTGGGGTAGTTATGGAACGAGCCATGAGCGGGGTATTTGGTAGCAATGGGGTCGCGACGAAAGGAAAGGCGTCGAGCCCAAGGGAGACTCCAGCGCCCGAAGGACCCAAGAAGAGGCCGAGAGGAGGCGGCGCAGCCAATGGGCAGACACGAAAGAGGTATTTGCTCGTTTCTATACACTATGCTCAATTACTTACAATGCCAGGAACAACACTGTAACCTCCGTCATGTCCCCATCGATAGCCTCATCGCCCATCCGAAGTACATTCCCAGACACGAACACAAAGCGTGGATCTCCAGCCCCAACAAACGGCAGACCTATAACATCACGAGCAAGGCAAAATTCGACACAATCGATCGTTGAGAGCGTCCGGCAGCGAGAGTCCTCGACAACGAAGCAAAATGGTACTCCAGTAAGCACACCAAATCTACCGACGGCAGCAACCATCACTGGACGAAGCATACCAGAAGTAAAGGCAACGATGAAGGAACCGGCCAGCAACTCAAAGGGTGAGCACATTCTTGAGGATGTGCAAAAAGAGACTCCCGAGATAATCCCCAGCGTTGTAGTTGGCAACAAGGTAGTGGGCAATAAGAAGGACGCCGTGACGAAACGGGAGGGATCAGAAACAAACGGGGATTCAATGCAAGCCATCCAGCAGCAGACGGCAGTAACGACCACTAAGAGTGGTCGAGCAAGTAAGCCTTCGACTCCAGCAATACCACAATTTCCGGACCCGCCTCCACGTTCACGCTCCTCGCGCAATGCTTTGGAAGCAACCTCGAACCATAACAAGAGGAGTCATAAGAAAGGCGCTGGAGCGGCGGCGCAGCTCATCGCGCAGCAGAATATCGAGGTGGATGATGCTGCCAGTACAGTGCAGGATGAAGACGAGGACGAGGAGATTGGGGCTGATGAGCCGCTGTATTGTTATTGTAATGGGGTTAGTTATGGTGAGATGGTAGCGTGTGATGCGGACGATTGCGAGAAGGAGTGGTTCCATCTCGAGTGTGTGGGCTTGAAGGTTGCGCCTAGGGGTAATGGTAAGTTTCTTCATTTCCACCCCCTTACCCCGCATATATCAGGACACCTGCTAACGACATTTGTGTGTAGCCAAATGGTACTGCAACGATTGCAAAGAAAAGGTGAAGACGAAAAGGCTTAATGGCCGGTAAACTTAATGACGGAACGGGGAATTGGGGTCGGCGGTGCGGTGTCTGATTTGTGGAGTTTGATAGAGATACGATATACTCTCGGCTCAAGGTTCGGATTCGGGGCGGGGCGCTCGGAGTCGTTACATTCATCATCGTTATCATATAACTTCTTAGAAATGTCCATAAGCAGCGCTTAATTACATTCCAGTACTCACTTACTATTCGATGAAAAGGGGGTGGGGGGGGGGAAGAAATTGGTTTTGGGGTGACGGATCTGCTTCTTGTGACACTGGGGCGTCCGCCAGCCTCATCTCGAGGTAGAAAGAGTATACAGGTCGGGTGCATCTGACCTACACCCGATGCGGTAGAGGCTTGCTTCAGATGTAAGAATAGCCCGAGGAGTGTAACGTCCAACGTCTACCTACCCCTTTACCCCTGGTGGCAAGCCTTAGGCAACATGTACAGGGCGAGCCCGGAAGAGATAACCAGGAGCAGGCGAACAGATGTACAGTAACAGAGATTTTCCCGCCACGTTGACTCATGGAAGGATGCACGTGATTGATTGATCAACGTCAAGACGCAAGAAGAGAAAAAAGGATGTCAAGAGAGAAAAAGCTTGTCCGTGTGTAAGCGCAGGGAGTGGGAGCTTGTGAGAGCGAAAAAGGCTTTCTCACTAGTACTCTAGTAACTTCCCCGGATTCTTAGGATGGATGATGATGGTGAAAATTGCAGGCGGTAAAGGAAGAGGGGAGTGGTTGAAGGAATGCATTACCTCATCACGACGAATCAGCGGTTGAGGATGCCGTAATGAGTTGGACAATATCACGAGGCTGGCTTTAGCTTGGCTTGGCTTGGCTTGCCTTCCCTTGCCTTCCCTTGCCTTGCTTCCAGCAAAGAGAATCTTTCGCCTTTAGCTTACTCACTCACTCACTCACTCACTCACTCACCCACCCACGGGCAACGTTATTATTACTCACTACTCGCGGAGTCCGGGCTGGTACCTTAGTAAAAGAAAACTCATCCTTGCTTGGAAACCCCGAGCACGAGGCTGCACTGCGGTGAGTAAGTAGGTAGTCGAGGATACCTGGTCCAGTAGAAAAAGTCTTTTCTTTATTCCATTACCCTATACAAATCCTTCAACACGCACCTCCTCCTCGTCAAACCTCTTGCCAACACCATTAATGCACCATCACCAACACACTGCTTCGTACTACCCTTTTCTGACACTTCATTATTCCGAATCCGGGGTAAGAGGATCGCGTTTCCCCGCAAACTTCTGAGAGGACTTGAGTTTCCTTGACTAAATTCGAGGGGTTCTTGACAAAGAGTGTTTTTGGCGACCGCCAGTCACGCCGGGTCATTTTGTATATTATCAGCCCTCTGGATTGGATTGGAGATCACGCAAGCTTATTGCTGGATT
Organism: Lachnellula occidentalis; assembly: GCA_007821535.1. Taxonomy (NCBI): domain Eukaryota; kingdom Fungi; phylum Ascomycota; class Leotiomycetes; order Helotiales; family Lachnaceae; genus Lachnellula; species Lachnellula occidentalis. Next base: position 61,482 of record QGMI01000076.1, on the reverse strand, counting down.
TCGATTTCGGTTCCTTTCCATTGCTTCGTACTTGAGTTCCAGTATTTCCTGCATCTCGCCTTTTCAGAAGCAAGCACATCAGCTGCCGCCCAAGCACACAAACCTTCCTTTCGCATTCATTTTGACATTGATTGGAGTTGGGTCTTGTTACAGCTCATATCTGCATATCGCGCCTTCGTTTTATTTTGTCTCAAGGAAAGAAAGATCGATCGATTAATCAATCAAAACGAGTTCGCAAAAATGGCAATCGCCACTTCACCACCTCCACACCAGCACAGAGCAGCTCCTTACTCAACGACCAACACCAAAATGCTCAAGCAAACCCACGACCGCACCAGCTTCTCTAGCATAAAAGAGAGCGATGATGGCGTTGCACAGAGCTTCACCACTTCCAAGACCTCCAGCTATCTGAGAGCAGAAGACGAAGATGCGATCTCAGATGGCTTGGTCACGCCGCCATCGATGACGAATCATCAGAGCGCGTTGCATGGTGCTGTGTGTCCTTGCAATGGGTTTAGGGGCTGGAAGACCATTAGCATCAGGGGCAAGATTGCCAGTAGAAGTTCTGGCGATTTGAGGGCACTGAATAGGTTTGATTGGGATGTGAAGAGGGATGTTGGGGCTCCGGTGGTGGCGAGGAGGAAAGATGGGAGGTGCGCTGGGGGAAGTCCGTTGGAGACGTTGCCTATGGAACTACTTGGTACGTCTATTTCATTATCATGTTCATTTGGACGAATCCTAGGAATACTTCTCTAGGGCAACTCGAATCTTCTTGTCAAATGGATCACCTGATCATTTGACTTTCAAAGTCCTGCCCATACCCTGGTTTCACATGCCATTTACTGACTTCCTTCAGGCTCTATCATCGATCAACTTGCTACTGATATCCCTCCAAACGGCTTCACGCCGAGAAACATCGACCTCATGTCTCTACTGCTCACGTCACATGGCTTGCATGCCGCGACTCTGGCAACACTGTACAAACATATCACTATCCCGCACTCTAGGATCTTCGCCAAGTTTCTCAATCATGTTTCTGCGCACCCAGCTTTGGGTACAATTGTCCGACGATTGGACTTCTCACACTTCAACCCAACAGGCGCAGGACAAACTCGGCGTGAGCGCGAGAACACACAGAACCTGATTCCCAAGACACTGCTCAAGTGTCTCTCTTTGACGCCAAACTTGCGTGAATTCTTGGTGCAAGAGCACATTGATGACGAGCTATCCGCGGCAATCATCAAGACGCTACTCTGCGACTTGCCGCAACTCAAAGCTCTCGATTTCTGCGCCAGCTCCTCTGCATCTTTCCGCGACGCTTTCACTAGCGTCCTCGAAACGTCCAATCTCCCAACGATCCTCCCCATCACCCGTCTCAGCTTGCACGAATGCACTATCCTCCCCTCCAGCGTTTTTACAGACCTGTTACCTCACCTCCCCCGATTGACGCATCTAGACGCAGCACACACACGCATTACAGACACCGCACTATTCTCTATCCCGCCAACTGCAAAACTCACACATTTGAACTTGAGCAAATGCTCGCACCTGTCTGGCGCCGCCGTGGTGGCATTCCTGTCTAGCCATCCTGCGGCAAAGACGCTGGTGTATCTAAACCTAGCAATGGACGCAAAATCCCACGAACTCCTCTCCGCCAATGAACTCTCGTCCCTCCTCCCTGCGCTCCCTTGTACTCTTAAATCCCTCTCCCTCAAGGGTTCGAAAATGGATAGCACACATATCCCTCTCTTGCTTCCACTCACCAAACATCTCGAAGAGCTAGGCTTAGGCAGGAATCTCAAGCTGTCTGATATCGGGAAGCTCTTTGTGCCTGAGAAAGAAGAAGAAGGTTGGGTGAGAAGCGAGCTGCGGTATGTCGACGTTAGCGATTTGAGTGCCGCGCAACTCGATCTCGGCACGCTTTTCGGCAGTTCATGTCCGATTCTCCAAAGCGCTGCTCGACCTCTCGAGGTCCTTGAGCTCAGCGATGAAGTTCATAAGAAGGTTTCCGTGAGCCATGCGGCGCTGAAGAGGGTAGGGTGGTGTGTCAAAGAGGCTGGTAGGAGGAGTTGGTTGGTCAGGATTAAAGGCTCTGCTTCTGCTTCTGCTTCTACTTCCTGGGGCAGTACGAAAGAAATGGAGGAGGAGAAAGACGGGGGCACTAGGGAGTGGAAGTGGGGGGCTGCTTATTGGGGGATGCGGAAGATTCCTGTTGCGCGCGCGGAGGTGGGTGGGATGTACGGGCATTATATGTTCAAGCGCTAAGTCTGAGTCTGAGGCGAAGCTTGAGAGTCACCTACTCCACTCCTGTTCTTTTTCGGTACTGAATTGCATTTTCGACGATGTGTTTTGGAATGATTGAGCGGGCTTGCATTACAGCGAGCAAGCGTGGCGTTTATTGATATTGGATATTGGATGTTGAGATTGTCTTTGAAAAACAGGAAAAGGGAAAAGGGAAAAGGGGAATCATGCATAAGAGCAAAAGCCAAAAACAGGGAGCGAGCGATTGATTCAGCGACTAGCGGGTGTGTGTTTATTCTTGGATGGGATGAGGAATGCATATAGGAATCTTGATCGCAGTAGTGCTTGGATGGCGCCTTTTCTCTCCCTTTTTGGATCGATGTATCATTCAGTGTTCAACAAAAACAGAATTACTAGCATGACGAAAGAGTATATATAGGATGAATAGCATAAAAGATATATAAAACCCCTATATGATTGTATGATGATAAATGCTGCCCCTCTGCATGTGGGATTTCGAACTTCCGCGTAGCCGCAACGCGAATCACACGTGGCCGCGTTGTCTAATAAATAAATCTACGGCGGCCCCTGAATGCCGGGCGGGTCTGCGCTGGCTGGCCTCGTTACCCCTGTCTATCTTTCGCGGATCCGGATTAGCTCACGTAAATAATACTCCGAGTACAGTACAGTACGGTGCAGTGAACGTCAAGTTGGAGATCCAACGTCTTATAGATAACCTGACCGGAAGAACCATCTGTTTTGCATTTCGATTTTGTCGACTTTCTGTTGTTGTGGTGATTGAGCGAGAAGTTGATTGAGAAATTACGGTGGCAGGGGAGGCCCCTTACGTGAGTGAGAGAAGGAAGGATTTGCATCTAAAGCACCGACATCCTCATCTCTGGCAAAAATTCGAGTAAAGGGAGCACAGCACGACCCACGACGACAGGTTCTCTATAAAAGGGTATAAACACAACGAGTGCGAACCCAATATCTCATTATCGGCGACCTCGAAACATGCGATAGCGACAAAAAGGAGGTCCAAGCAGAAGAGTGTCGCAAACAAGCATGAACGGCTCACGGAGCAAAAAGCTGCCTCCGCGCCCGAGTCAAGACCTGGGATATGGAATCATGAACGGCAGCGGCTCGCCTCCTGACGCGTACGGCTTCCGCAACGAGAGGAATGGTGAGATGCCTCCGCGATCATACGGCATGAGTAAGGCGCAGGATCCGAGTGGGAGGGTCATGTTGGATGGGTATAGCGAGGACATCATGAGTGGGTTTGAGGGGGAGAAGAGGATCAATCCGGTGAGTTCATTCACATTAACTACAAATGCTACGGATGGATGGACGGGAACCTGACGTGAGGCAGCTGAATCCTACACGCCCGCAGAGCTCCGTGCTGCTGAATCTCAACGATACCGTTCAAATTCATCTCCTTGTCGAAACAGCTTTGGGCGACAGCAAAGAATACGAGATCCTCTCCCAAGACGAAGTCGACGACCTCAAGAAACAAGTCCAGACGCTCTCCACCCGTATCGAAACTACACGGCAGAATCTAGCCATCCAATCCAAATACCGCGATGCCGCAGTCTCCATGTCAAAGCTGTATTCGGGCGAAAAGAAGAAGAGCTTTGATGGCAGTGGCAAGATTCGGGGTTTGCTGGGGCATAATCGGAACAGCAGCGACCAGTCACAGGCGAGTGAGGAGCGCATGGCCACCGAGAAGAAATGCGAGGATTTGGCTGCCGAGTTGTGGTTCTTGGAGAAGAGGTTTATGGAGCCGCAGAGTAGACTGCTCAAGCACACAGCTGGGATCTTGCAGATGACACATAAAGGCCCCAAGGCGAGGAACAAGGGGCAACCAGGAGCATCTCAAGCAGGTGCTCCTCCAGGGAGTCCTGAAAGCATGTTGACGTACTCGAATAGGCGGAGCAGTCTGGAATTCGTTCCTAGCGATGAGCTTATCTTCGATGAGAGGAGCCTGTACCGGACTTTTGATCCTCTGGATGGAACGGCCGACCTTGACGATCTCTTTGGGCCGCCGAAGGGAGGGGATAATAAGCAGATGCAGATGATCTCGACGACTGAGCAGAGACTGGAGGATTTGAATCGTCGGCTGAGAGATGTTATCACCAAAGCCAATCCGGAGCGAGAGGCGAACTATCAATATCCTCCACGTGCCAGTTCAACTGCCGATGGGAAACCTGCCGAGCCAGGAGAGACACTCATGAGTCACTTGGAATATTTGGAGAATGGCATTTCTACGATGAGCGAGCATAGCGAAGTCTCGAGGAAGGAGGACTCTGAGGGAGCAATTGCGGAGACGATTGAGCAGTTGAACCATGAGCTTCACAACTTGTTGCTTCCATTCGACGAAATCCGTCCTCTGCCACCTCAGGCTGGCATGGGCTTGAAGAATCAAATGCAGTATTTCCAAGATAGCATTGGCGCCATTGAGTTTGAATTAAGCCGTAGCGGAGGCGGAGGCTCAGGAAGCTCGGGTAGTAGCCAGGGCTCTGACCAAATTGAGGCGGTTATGATGGGTCTCTGGGATATCATTCATTCTGGTGAGGAGGAAGCCAGACAGAGAAAGCGGGAACGAAGCGAACAACGAACCCTGCAGAACTTACCTCCCGATGACGACGAGTCTCCAGATGAAGAAGGTGATCCAAACGAGCAATTCTCAGTTCAAGGATTCTCTGGAAAGGTCCAATATCTATATTCCCAAGCTACGAAGCTAAAGGATCAGAAGAAGGTCCTACAACGGCAGATCAAGCAGCAGCGAGAGCTGAACAGCAAATCCGATGCCACCAAGGACAGGGAGCTGGTCGAGAAGGTTGACGAGCTGGAAAGAATGCAAGACCTACTCAGACGAACCGAAGTAGATTCCGACGCCGTCCGCGAACAACTAAACATGGTGATGGAAAAGCTGGACGAAGCCCGCCAGCAAGAACAAATGCGCGACCAAACACGCTCAAACGATGATAATGCCGCGCTCCACGCCCTCGAAGAAGAAATTCAAGACCTAAAAGATGATCACCTCATCGCCGTCGCCGAGCTGCGGAGCAAGATTACCGAGAACGAGAGATTCGCACAGGAAGCACGGCAAGCTCTTGAGGTCAAGGAAAAGGGCCAGGAAGAGATGAATATGGAACTCGCAAGGCTACAGACCGAAGTCACTATTGCGCGCGCGGAACTCGATGGCGCGTATGGGTCGAGAGCGCAGCGTGCGGCGGAGGTTGCTGCTAATCCAGTCATTCAGAGGGAGATTGACGAGCTGAACAGGAAGAACTCATCCCTTGTTACCGAGATCGCGGAGCTCAAGACCAAGGGGACAGCGAATCCGGAAATGGAAAAGGAGATGCGGACGCTGAAGACGGAGCTCGCGGAAACTATCGAGGAGTATGAACAGATGACCAAAGCGAATATTGAGTGGGAGAAGGAACGCGAGTCTCTTGAGCAGATGATTGATAAGCTGCGGGATGAGAGGGAGAAGTTGGATGCGGAGCTCAGTGATGAGAAGGTGCGCTGGCTGGGGATGATGAGTCCCGGTGGACCGAACGAGCTGGGGCCTGGCAACACCAGTACGACGGTCTTGAAAAATGAGTTTAAGAAGATGATGCGGGAGACTAGGAGTGAGAGTGCGAGGGTTCTCAGGGTATGTTTTTTTTCCCCTTCCCCTTTCTCCTCCCACCTTCCTGCTTATACATATGCGACCCATCAATCAATTATACTAACACACATACAACAGAGCGAACAAGCCGAACGCCGAAAACTGGAAGACGAACTCCGGGCTTTCAAACGCGCCCAAGGACCTGGTAAATCGAGTTTGAGTCAGAGTTTATCTTCGTGATCGATTTGATTGGCATTACTCGGGCTAGCTAGCTAGCAAGTGAATGAGATTTAGATTGGATTGATTGGATTGGATTATCTGGAGTTTGGAAACCGAACCGCCTTGCTTTGCGCTGTCTTGGAAAGAGGAGAGAAAAGAAGAGAAAAGTGAAAGGAAAATGGATATAGAAGCGAAGGCGTATGATGGATGAATGATGGGATAGGAGAGTGATGGGAATAGGAGGGTGATGTGATGTGAAGTGATGTGATGTGATAGATAGGTGTGTATATATATTTATGTTTCCGTGTTGATATTGATGTGTATTATAGCTGATGGATGGATTGGTAGGTAGATATTAGGGTAGTTGCAAAAGCAAAATGGAGTTACTTTGTTTATATCGTCTTCGCTTTGCGTACTTTTGTTTTTAGGTGCTGTGAATCTGCATATGCGTGGATTGGCTTGGTGTATCTCTATACCCAGGCTTTGCGGATTGTTTCTAGGATGTTTTATGGTATTCACGGTTTAGAGTAGGTGGGATTTCGCTTAAGGGGCGGTTACAAGAAGGCTGGGGAAGCTAGGTAGGTAGGGGGAATTGGAATAAAGGAAAGGAGAACTCTTGCGTAAGCCTGCAGAGTAGGGTGCGAAGTTGATACCATATATCGTATCTCTGTCGTTATTACTTGCGTAGCTCAGGTCGCTTTTGGTTCCAGCCTTGCGAACTTGTTAGAGGAAGAGGAGAGAGGAGAGGATAGGGAGGTAAGGAGGGCGGGCAAAAAGAAAACGGGAGGGGGGGGGGTTCACTTGAATTTATACTTTGACTTCTACTTCACATTTTGATTTGTGATTTATGCTTTGTTCATCCTTTGTGTTTGGGAAATTCGTGCTTGGGAAAGGAAATGGGGAAGGGGAGAGAGAGAGATAACTTACTTTCAAATGCTGTTCTCTAGCCTTGCGGCCGAAGAACAGCTGTGTTCTTTGGTAAGTAACTTTTTTTTGCATCAAGTTACTCCTGGGTTGTTTTGGTTGGTGGTGGTGGTGTTTGCAATAGCTGGTTGGTGCGTGGTTGCAGTTGATGGTCACCCGAGGGTGTGTTTCCTGGTTCGTGGTGGTACTGAGGGGGAGGGTGGACCTGAGAGGGAGAGCGACCTGTAGAGAGAGGATGGGGAGGGTCCTATGACTGACTGACTGACTGGGAGGGATTCCTGGCTTTAAATTGACATGTTAGCGAGGTGGGAGATGAGAATGCAATGTGGATGAGAGATAGTGATGTGAATGTGAGTGAGAAGAATGAATAAATAGAAGAAGTAAAGTAAAGTGGGTCGAAGCAGAAGTTGTTTTGGTAAAGATTTTGTTTATTTTGATATAAGATGCTCTTTAGCTAAAGCTAGGAGACTCGGGTTTACCTCGGATGGTCTCTATTCAATGACTTCTTCTTATGCTTCTGAGATTAAGGAGTTGATATCAAGTAACCCCCTCTACTCGATCTACTAGTTTGAGCGAGGCAGATGAAAAGAGTTTATATACTCCTTAATAGTAAGGAAATATATAGAGAAATACTAGTCATAAAGCTTCTAGCTAGTAAACTTCTCTTTAGTTATATAAATAGAAGAAGTTAATTTCTTTTCCTTAGTATAGATTTATTGATCTATTTCAGACAATATAGGTATTCTTTCTAGAGCGCTCACCCCTCCAACGATCTAATGCCGCAACGACAGCCAACTAATACATACTATTATATCCATGTATACCCTCTCTCAACTATACAGAAAACTACCTCGCCCTAGCACTAATTCTACTACCGAAAAGAAATACAAAATACGATTATACTCTATACTGAACGAAGCTAAGAAAATACTACTATTAGCGTCCGACCTCCATCCACTCCATACGTGAAGAGGAGAATCTTCTTGTAGGCACCCTAAGTTTCAGTTTTGAAAAACATGTTTATAATCAAAATATATACTCGAGCGCGGAGCACGAAACAAAACATAATCCACCCGACCGACCGGACGCACGGCAGTGGATGCTATGTCATGCGTCTGAGAGCCCGAGAAACTTTAATTCTCTGACGGGGCCGTGGTGGAGGGAGTGCCCGCGAGCCGGGAATGAGGAGGGGCTATTCGAAGTGGAGATACGATTTCGAGGTAGGCCACGGAAGAGGAAGCGGTTCGCAGGACTTCGCCGCAAGTGTCAGATTCGGCATTGAATGCATGGAAATTGTCGCTCGGACGAGACTGGATAGGTAGAAGTTAGGACCATCTTGCTGGTATGTGGCCAAAAGGAGGAAAAGAAAAGCACATGGACAAATCAAGGCAGCGAGTTGTCTAATACACGCTGAAAGCTTTGTCTATCCTACATTATACAGAATAGAACTACCACTCTCCTTCAATTTATTCACAAAAGAAATTTGACGCTATAGCGAGAAGACGCTCGAATAATAGAACATGGCCTTCTTTCCCCGTACCCCCCAAAGCATATGCGATTTCATCGCCACAAACGCCTTCTTCATGAGTTGTGATATTGCCTCCCCTTCGCCTCCCTTATTATGCGATCGCACCACCACTAGTAGGTGGCTCTTTGTCCGGCTTCTCTGGCTCGCTGCCAGGCATGGGCGGTAGCTCATTGCCACCTATAGGCCCACTGCCGGTCCCAGAGGGCACCTTGATGCTCCCACCTGGCATGATCGTCTTGCCTTCGAGCTTTTCGCCCTTGATGACCTTATAAGCTTCGTCCTTATTAAGGGTTTCGTAGTCTAGTAATGCTTTCGCCAGGTAATCTAGTTCCTTGCGCTTGCTTTCGAGGAGTTCTGTGGCGCGGACGCGGCCTTCTTCGATGAGGCGGCGGACTTCTGACTCGATGATTTGCTTAGTGCCTGCAGACAGGTTTTCGTAGTTGGACGCAAGGTCAACATTGCCTAGTTCTGGTGACATGCCACACCGTGTTACCATTGAATATGCAATTTGTGTTGCTTGTTGAAGATCCTGTGATGTGGTTAGTGAATTTCAAAGGAGAGCAAAGGGTGCCACATACTGAGGCACAACCACTCGTCACCTTCGACGGACCGTAGATAAGCTCCTCGGCAACTTTGCCTCCAAGGCAAACATCAATCTTAGCCTCGTACTCGTTCATTCCCGATGAGTATTTGTCTATCTCGGGCAAATGCGATGTCATGCCAAGGGCTCTTCCACGTGGCATGATGGTGATTTTGTGAAGATTGTCGGCTCCAGGTGTGAACATGATACAGAGTGCATGACCAGCTTCATGATATGCGGTCATTTCTTTCTCTTTTTGATTGATGACCATGCTCCTATTTTCGGCGCCCATCATTACTTTGTCTTTTGCCCATTCGAAGTCGAACATTGAAACTGCCGTCGCCTTTGCCTTGCTAGCATGCACAGCTGCCTGGTTGATGACATTTTCGAGCTCAGCACCTGAAAAGCCAGGTGTTCCTTGAGCCAGTGTTTCGAGACTCACGTCAGTACCAGTAATAACCTTCTTCATGTGGTGTTGGAGAATCGCCATTCGACCGCGGACGTCGGGAAGAGGGACCGTAACATTGCGATCGAATCGACCAGGTCGAGTCAAAGCTTTGTCCAACATTTCGGGGAAGTTAGTGGCTGCTAATATAATGACGCCGCTGTTCTGCTCAAATCCGTCCAACTCGGTTAGAAGTTGATTGAGAGTCTGCTTAACGTAAGCAGCATCTCGAGCATTTCGCTTGCCTCCAATAGCATCAAGCTCGTCAATGAACACAATGGCGGGTGATTTGCCCTTGGCAGCGGCAAACAGCTCACGAACTCGTTTTGCACCCACACCAACGTAGATTTCATCGAATTCGCTTCCCGACATGAAAAAGAATGGAACTCCGGCCTCACCAGCGACAGCGCGAGCAAGAAGCGTTTTTCCAGTACCAGGAGGTCCAACGAGTAAGACACCTTTCGGAAGCTTGCCACCAAGGGTAGAGAACTTCTCCGGGTTCTTCAAAAAGTCCACGAGCTCTTGAAGTTCTTCCTTTGCCTCGTCACATCCGTGCACGTCGTTGAACCTGACGTTTTGGTGTTCTGCCTTAGCTTCGTTGTCCCCAGCTTTTCCACCAGCTTTTTTGAATGACTGGAATGTTTCAAGAATCAACGCAACCACGACTAGAGATAGATATGTGACCAAACCAAAGTACATGAGGAATTTGATCCATTTGAAGATTACTCCGCCTATGGTCTCTTCCACAACAACATGAAGTGGAGCGTCTTTCGCGCCCCCACCGGTGCCTCTGGTAGATGTGGAAACGTTGCCACCTTGGGTTTGAGCAGCGACAGCTTGACCAACGGCTTGCAAATGGGTGTTGCTCACACCACCTATATTGCTTGTTTGCCCAGCCGCGGACGACGAAGTGACAGCACCTAATGCTCTGTGATAGGCATTTTGGCAAGCGGCATTTGACGCGAACTGACCGGTCTGGTATCTTTCAACAATAATTGCAGGCATGTTAGCTTTCAGCAAGGCTTGGTAGAAAGCATTTTGAGCAGTTGCGCTTGTCGGGTTCCTATTTGCAGTTTCTTCAAGATTTGCAAGATTTCTCGAGTTATTGTTGCTGCTACCGAAGATACCTCTGCGCTGCGAGTTGGCGAATGCTTTTACCAAAGTGTCGGGTGTTTGCAGACGGGTTTGAAATACAGTAGACAACTGCCGGCTCTGTGGAGCCATGAACATGCGCCGGGTTATGGGATTCGCGGCAGCGATAGTACCTCTCGGCATCGCAGAGATCGTATGACAGATATCGAATGCATGTCGAGGAGCGGCTGATGGAGTGAGGCGCGTGGAGAAAGAGGATGGGAGATCGCGGACAAATCCTGGACGTTCTACCTTCAATGACTAGCGGTGGCGTTAGCACATCCATATAATATCATAATGGTGAATATAGCAGTATACCTTTCTAGTAGATGAAGAGAATGGCCGTGCTTGTATACTGCGTGCTTGCTGGGGGGTTGACTGTGGCAAGACCCTCCAAGGAGCGGCCATCGCATTCGACATCGAAGGCCATAGCTCGCTGGTGGCAGACGCCATACGCTGTGATATCTCCATTAGCATGATTCTACTTCACTTCAGTGGTATCAAAACTTACTGGCAGAGCGGAGGTCTGAAAAGCCATGTTGGGGGTCTGTTGAGCGTGAACGAGCCTGTCTCAACGTGGCGGTCCCGCCGGGCGACCTTTGATTATATCCTATCCGCGTAAAGCACGTAGTCGAAGAAACCAGGCGGCGTGATACACAATGGAATAAGAAATGTCTGCGAATGAATGTGAGGCCTTCTCTCGAGGGTCAGACATTGAGGTTCAGGCAACGGAATGATGCGAATACTTCGGGGTTGAACTGCTTTAGTCTAACCATTTATGTACTAGCGCAGGGGGTATCCGATATCGACGATTACTAAAAGTTGAAGTGCATGATTCTTTGAACTTCCTTCAGTTACTCCCTCTACCTGATTGCTATAGTTCGTGTTCTCTCCCGAAGCTTACAGAAGGAAAGTTGTGTTGATTGGTTCCTCTTGAATACATGCCTATTGATTATTAGTAGATTGTCATACCTTGTCTTAGAATTTCACGAGAACTGAGCTATTTCTTTAATTGGCTTTTATTGCTGCTATAATTACATACCTTCCCTTATTCACACCCAAAACTATAACTCCTCGCGAATATTGATACATGGTAACTGTGTCCCCATACTCCTGGAGGAAGCAATAGATAGTAAGCCAACAACCCCAGCCCAATGCAGATATAAACAATACTGAAACTAAATCTCGTCGTTCTCGTAAGCCCGTGAGAACGACCTCATTACTGCGTGTACCGCACAACAACGTCAAATTATGAGTAAGACTAGACAAATAAAAAATAGACAGCCATAAAATCACAAATGCGAGGACAAGGTATCATTTGAAACAAAAAATAGACGGCCATGAAAGAACAAAAGCAAGAGGCCGCCCTGTCCCGTGAAGGAAATAGGCTCTCGAATGATGGTAAATGGGCTGTTTCCAGATATATTCGTCGTTGATTCGTTGCGTTTTAAACAGATGGGGTATCGGTATATATGTGGAATCGTGACATGTCGTGACGAAGTGGTACAAAAATGCTGACTATTAACAATGACAAAGGGATGCTTTTTTGTAAATGTATAGTAGAATTGCGGCAGGTATTTGTGGAAAGGTGGGTTCTGTGACTCCCACATTCTTTTTTGGGTAAATTGGTCGATTATGATGCTGCTTTTCCAATTTAAAAGAGGTTGCTGTCGAGTTGAATGTACTAGGAGAAGATGATACGACACTAAACGTTTCAGCCCATTAGAGGTTCTCAAGTCGGGCACTTGGCATTTGTAGAGAAGGATCGTCGTAGGCTTCAATCTTCTGCATCCAAGGATCATGGAACACATGCCCTTGGGAGAAATGTTGAATCTGGCCGATCACTTCGACTGGCGGTTGGTAAGCAACTTGCTCATACCATTGACCTTCTTGTGGAGCGGCAGGCTGGTACTGCTCTTGTAGTTGAGGTGGATGAATAATATGGTTTGGTATTGGCTGGCGTTGCTGCTGAGGCAAGTGCTGTTGGACGTGGTGATATTGGATGATGGAATGCTGAGATTCGGTGGGCGAAGCGTGGTTCAGAGAATACGTACTTGTTTGTACTGGCTGGTGGGTACAATAAGGATCCTGGGACACTGGACTTGCTCTGGAAGCAGACGAGTAGCTGCTCGGGCTACTTTGGACCATCTCGTGCACGGGGCCTTCCAATTGATGCCGGGAAATTTGATACGTTTGTATAGGGGCGGGATTTGTGTTCAAAGTCGCAACACCAGGATTGTTCCGTTCTGGCACATAGTACGAAGCGTGGGCAGGGAGACTCGGCGCCCTGTGGCTCATGGGGTTGGAGTGTCCTTCTTGCTTCGGAACTGGAGAATTGAAACTCTGCTGAGGAGCACCGCCAGAAAGGCTGTGTCGGTGGCCATAATGTTGCTGCTGCATGGGATATCCATCCATCTGTTGATGATCTCTAAACTCCGTCATTGAGTGCATTCGAAGCATGTGATGAGCCTGCGGCACAACAGACTGGTTTGGTACTGCAACGCTCTGTGGCCAATGTATTGGACCTGAGTGCTGTGGTGTGGAGGGGGAATCCCCACTGTCAGACTCAGAACTCTCGCCATCGTCCATCTCCGATGAATGAATGCCTCGTTGGTGCGACCGCCGTTGATGCTTGACCATAGTCGTCTTCCGGCAAAAGCTACTAGCTCGTTAGCAACCAACGCATTTAGTCTGATCTTTCACTTCAACGCACCTCTTCAAACAACCTTCGTGAGCACACCTGTAAGGACGCTTCCCTGTATGGATGCGACGATGACGTGCAAGACTTGAAGACTGAACACTCGTTATCAGTAAGGACAATTATGGTAAGATTCGACTTCTCCTCACATCAGAGAACCGTTTTCCACACCCAACGTGCTGGCATTGATGCGGTTTTTCGCCCGTATGAGTGCGAATATGAACAGTGAGAGCACTTCTTTGGATGAAGCTCTTGCCACAACCAGCTGTCATACACGAATATGGCCTCTCATTCGTGTGAATTCGGTAATGTCTCTGTAGATCAGACTTCCGGTTGAAGCTCTGTTGAGAATTAGTTCAGCGTCCTGTTGAGGCTGTTTCATGCCAACATCTGGGTACTGCACGTACCTTATTACACGCCTGCCAGTCACACTGGAAGGGGCGGGCATTGGGCTCGTTCTCCACCAGCTCCATAACGTCCATCCTGTCCCTACTCGAGAAGTCTTTCAAAGCAAGAGGGAAGTTCCTTTAATCCTAGAGGGGCATGTATCAGGTTGCTGCTGTCCTCGGAATGTGAACTGTTTCTACAAGAAAGGACCTGGTATGATTGGTGATATGTACAAGGCTGGTGCGCCGCACGAGTTGGAATAGAGCTGGGTCTTGGAAGAAGATTCAATAGGGTAGAGCAAAACAGTGCTGACTTTCTTGTTGATGAGAATATGCGGAGGTGAAGTATAAGTCCAACTTCAAGACAAACCAGGGTCTCAAGGTAAATAAGGTTCTTGAAGAAGTCAATAGTTGAGCTAATAACATTCGGCAGCTGATGAGGGGTGTAGGGAATACAGCCGTTTACATACATCAGAGATCAAGGGTTCCCGGGCAGTCCCTCAAGCAGGGTCTAGTGGCGGATGCACGAGCAGAAACGATACTCCCACCTTAAATGTAGTATGTACCTCTGACCAAGGTCGTCCCTGGCTCTGGCCGTTTGTGCTACTTCGTAAAGCTAATGCGAGTGGCTGAGAGGATTGGTGATAAAGAAAAGAAAGAAGCGCTTCCAGGGATCTCGGCAGATGTGAGGTGACAAAACTAGTTCGTCAATGGCGAGACTCGGGGGTGGAGACGTCTAGCCCTACTTGTTTCGATGCCCAACGGTTGTCTACTGTATCAGAGAACTAAGAACCTGAAACGGTGAATATTCGTGAAGTAGAGGACGCTGAAATGCTGGAGCTTTGGCAAAGTAATCCCTAGTCTGGGGAAACTCAATACAGCGTGTCCGGGTAATGATCGTGTAGTCGTCTTGAAATTCCAGCTACACCTGCAGGCTTCTGTCTCTTCCGTCGTTCGCGCCTTGATCAAAGAGTGTTGAGCCAAGTATGGACAATGGCAAAATGTCTTTTCAGATTATATGTTTAGGGAAGCTCGAGCGTAAAGACTTGACTCAATTGAAGCAACGGTGCCCACTCAGATGCAATTGAAGTTGTTAGAAGGGATGGTTCGAACTTGTCGTAGAAAGGTAAATACTGTATAGTGAATGAGAACGACTATGTATATGAAGAGGAGATGTGTGATTTGATGACCGGAGGATCTAGCAGAAGCCCTTCATTTGTGAGAGTCTACGGAGTAGAAAAAATACTTCGGAGGAGTGGTGGAGTGGTAGAGTCCGTGTCTGAGGACGGATCTTGTAAAGAACAAAGTGGAGTGAAGGCCCACACATGTTCGACTTGTCAATCAGGTACGAGATGTCCCTCGATGCTATCGCCCTCGCGATAAAGTCCTGAGGTGCGGTCCGGCAAGCGTATAAACTATACTTGATGAAGCTTAAACCCCAGGCAATTAGCCGTTCACGCTGCAAGGTTGACGCAGTAGATTTTCAAGGGCTGATCAGGGACGGCCGGGGTAGTTATAGAGTGTCAGGGGTGGGTAGTTCGAAGCACCCCTGAGCAAGACAATACCGCTAGTAGATGTTTACGGTGTTTGTGCAAGAAGCAGTCTAGGGTAGTAGTCTATTGCTTCCGCATGGCAACTCATACAAAACGGGACCCCTTTCCTAAACGTTTGCCCCGTCTCCACTTGGTCCATCGCACAATGATCAGGTAAAGTACAAATGGTGGTGTTGATACGGAGTAGAGGAAATGCATCGGATGTATGTGTTTGGCGAGGGGTCCCGTAGTAGTAAGTCTTATCATTTCGGTACAAGAAAAGCGAGAGTGGGCGGGAGGCCAAGGAAACTGGAGGGAAAAAAGCCAATGGATTTCCAGTACCGTAGGATCATATTCACCAACCCTAGAAGGCCCAGAGCGTACCTCCGTAGAGTTTCCAGCACCAAAGATCACATCTCGTCAACCCGACCAAACCAGCTCCAGGGTCCAGCCCCCTCCACCGCCAGGGAGGCCCCTGCAGGTAGCGCCCCGGGGGAGCCTACCGTAGCAGGCTTTTGCGGCTTTTGCCCTGGATCAACTTTCGCTTGCCTTGCTCAACGGCTGGCATGGTGCTGGGATAACAACGTGAACAAGGTCCTGGGTGTGACAAATCCTTGCAAGATTATACGGATGGATAATACTCGCTTTGGATCTCGCATCGGTACGCTTCTGCTCTTGCCCTCTTTGTTGAGTGCGCGTTCTGGAAAGGAGACCCGTTACAAGTCGTTATCACCGCATTGTATAACACTATCCCGATTTTCTTTGCGCTACAATATGACCGTTCCGTGGCTATTCTATGCTAATTACCGCAGCTAATATCATCCTAATGTTGAGAATTATACTATTGATATGACGATAAATCAAGGGGTGCCCGCCCTCATGGTCTTGGAGCATTGGTGATTAGCTCATCATGATGGGTGAAAGGGGCACATAAGGCAGAGACATCCACTTCATTTCCCCTGCATCAACTCCATAAACGTGACATCTACCCATGTTAAGAGGCAAGCTGACACGAATCGTATAATCGTATTCATGATGCTGCAGCTAGGTGAAATGTGATTCTGCATTTCGGGTCGGGTACTCTACGGAGGAGAGACCGGCAGTCTTACGGCAATGGAAGACTAATAATAGGTGCTAATATCGTGAAGATAGTTTCATGCTGCTCGTCGATTTGTGTCTGACTTGGCGTAAGTCGTTTACATACATTAGAACTTGACTAAACGAATATGCTGTTTAGCCCTGCGGAACTTCATGCTATTTGCCTTCAGCTCACGATCTTCCACTTGGTTGTCCGCATTGGTCAATCTCGCACGCAGGCTCAGCTGAGAACTCCGTATTCTCGATATCATCAGCTTCCTGCAAAGCAGCGGGGAGGACCGTGATGCTTTGCGTAACCTCAACGTGGAGACCAGGTCGGGGCGCTGAGGAAGGACTTCATCAACGACCTTACTACTGTGTTATATAACTCTAGTCTTCTCACTCATGCACTTGCCGCGATACATCGACTGAAAATACCTGCTAAATTGCCGCTTGCCGCGTTTGTGCTCCGACCGATAACAAGATAGGCACTGGAAGATACAGTGCCGGCCTTGTGAGGTACGGTACGGAGAGAGCACCGCATGCAATTCCTTTAGGCGAGTTGTAAGGAGGTGATAGTGATACAAAGGTACGGGGTACAGTGACCCACTTGATCGAAGTGACGAGTCGGCATGATTCTACGGAGTAAGCCCATGCTCTCGGAACTTCCGCAACCGACCGTAAGCACCAACACCTGAACGAGTCAACGACAGACTAAAACATCTAAAGAGCGGGATATACGGAGTAACCCTGTGTGCCGCCAGTATCAAGTCTCAATTCCCCACTACTTAGCGTAAATTATATAGAGAGAATGCGGCATATATAATTGGTTCTTTACCCCGGTGTCTTACTACAAGAGCTAAGCGAACCTTGAACTGAGACATTGAAGGCCTTGATAAAGAGCCTTCGCTAATTAACTCTAAGCTTTGTAAATAGCGCGGGACATTCAATTCTAGAGTAAATACTGTCTTGTTATCAGATTTCATAGCATCTAGAAGATTCACTAATCAATAATAATAGATGGAAGGACCGGCAAATGTGTGGCTACTTCGTATCTTCGTACAGTACTCCGTGGAGATCATGAAGGAGAGTGTGGAACTGGGGAGACGAGGAGAAGGATGCGCTTGTCTCGTCTGACGGATGCTTTCCGAGGGCAGGGCCGGCGCCTCAGCCTCAGCCTCACGTTCAAATGGCACTTGCTTAGGTCCTGTGGCGGGACGAGAGTTGGCAACAACCTCATCTTCCTTCCCCCACTATCGAGCCATGTGGTCGAAGTGGCGCCTTAACCCGTAATTGGCTCCAATACGCAATAGCTACGGAGGAGCCCATGATGGACAGAAAAAGAAACTTCGTGGTATCATTGCTCCCATCGTAGCTTAGTTTATACCGGTATCTGCAAACGCAAGACAAATTTAGTGAAACTGCAGTCGTTCACCGTTATATGTCACCTTACTGCCACGTTATAAATGCTCTTGCAGCCACGCTCTACAAGAACACCAGATGAAGATCGCAGCGTCTTTCGGAAACTTCTGCAGGGTGACAGGCACAATCTGCGAGTTCTTATTTTACGATGCACGATGTAGAAATACTTCTTAGCGAGCTGCAATGCTGCACTCTGTTGTGCGTCGTCGCTCAAAAGTCGACGAGCATGAGTTTCTGCAAGTCCCGTCTCCACGACACCGAATCAGGCCATGAGTTTTACAGTACAACTGCAAGTGCGACTCCAGGAAACTTATCACGCGAGGCATTGGTCACTTGTGCTTAGAAATTTGTCACGAGCTGCTTCCTCATGCTTCGTATTTGTATCTGAACCATCATCCTTTGTGGAAAAGATCTCTACCCTTGGTACGCTAAGCAATTTGAGGTTTGAAACATGATTGAAACCGCGATATGCTTTTGGTACTGCACCCGGTTCGGACGAGTGGCCTGATATGGAAACGCGACATATTGTCTGGCGTCATCACCAGTCCACTACTATACGGACATGCCATGGAGGGGCTAGGAGCAAATTGCATTTTGTTTTGGCTTACTTCGAAATCGTACCTAAACTAAATATAGTAAGCTTTTGAGTTCTTGTACAGTATTGAGCTCTAGAGAAGTGTCCCGGGGCCGCGAAACCTACTTCATGCGAACATTGTAATTTAGAATGAGCGAAGCTGTATTTGGGAAGTATATCACTTTCGCCTTATGTGTCGAGAGGAAGTTGCGTTGCCTATCACAAGTTTTGCTTGCAGTAGTAGCAGCAGTCCTTTGCAGTTTACTTCACTTTGATATTCCCTATTTGGTCGATTCAGTCGCCGATCTACACAGACTTTCACTTTAACCTCAACACCTTTCAAATCCTTACACCTTCTCCATTTGGTTCCTGCAGACTCTATATCCATCTCTCAGAATGTTGGCACTGATTACTGCCCATCAGCATATGTTGCTGTCACACACGGACCAAGGGTTCGTGATTCGAATTGGTTGCAGCCAACTTATCCCCAAACAACGATCAAACTCGCCTGGCTTATTTTGTGCATCTCGCATTAGTATCATATGGTCCCCTTTTCCTTGAATACACAAAGTGATTCTCCCGTCATATGCGAGTCACCGGTCCGGGCAGATAATTGAGCTGAATGAGAACCACACATGGTTTTAAAAGAAGATGCGAACCGTGCCAGCAGCTAGCGGGTGAGATAGAACCTTGCTCAAGGTCACGACATAGTGAGGCTCTTGACCGGCATTTGACGCATGTCAAGTCCACAGAAAGCTTGCTGAGTAAAGACCGAGCTTGAGATGTCCACTTGCTAGAGATGGACGTCAAAGTTGGAGATGGAGCATTTCAAAGTAGTCCGGTAGTAGTCCGGTAGCAGTTCAAGCGAGTAAACGGCAAGAGTTGAAGTCTTTGGTGAACTGAGCTACTACGAAAGTGAAGAAGACCTGCAAGATACCTGTGTTGATCTCCCTCCATAACCACCATATTGGGACAAGAATTCATATCTGGTTCCGGCATCTGTAGTATTTTAGGAGGGACGGCAAAGTGTCCGTTGACTCCGTTCATGTCTGCAATCTGATAATAAAGAAAAACCCAACCCTACGGAGGTAATCACGGCACTGCTCCGAGTCATTATGACTTGCCGTTTAGATTGATGGCGGTTGCGCAAACATCCGAGCGTGCGTAAGGCTCGCCCTGTCAACAACAGCACTACCGGCGCGGGGCATCTGAGCGTACCCCCTCTATTTTTCTTTTTGTGCCAACAGTTTGATTGTATACTTACGCTTCAAGGGAACATCATATTGCTTTTTGAGCTTTCTAGAATCTCGAAAAAGGTCCAACGGAGAAGGCTGACTCTACAAACGGCATTGCATCCACCCTACATACCATAAATCGACAGACCAGGAGCAGTCCACTTCGCAACAGTTCATGCAGTACACAAAGCCAGAGCAAGGATTATATGCACAGTCGTGCGCAAAAACTAGCTCAGAATCCGTGCAGTGAAATACTTTGTAGCTACTGTATTGGCTTGCTCCCTAGAGACTACTCATGGGTTGCTGCATTCAATCGTGCACGCAAGTACAAGTGTGTACTCAGGTGATGTGAGCAGCTGCAAGATGCTAAGGCTTTAAACCTTATGGCTCACCATAGCTTTGAAGAAACGGGTGGATATGTAGTAGATAAAGAGATGGCGCCGATGAAGTATGCTCACCTAAGGGCTAGGAAGTGACCTGCCATGTGACCAGCTTTAGGGGGCTCTTTGACCTGTAGCGCAAGCATTCTTCGAGGCCTGGTCTAGGTTGTTGAAATGTCAAATCAACTTTCAAAACACATAGAATCATGTACCTCTTATCGAAAACCGGAAGACTCGAGTCAGTCGAATATGACTTTGAAGGGAGCATTGCTCGAGATTGCCGGGATGCAGAAATTCAGTGAATGCAGATGCGACGCCAAAACCCCCGCTACTGGTTCTGCGGAATCCTAGACCCTGAACTTCTCTAAGAGTGCAGGAAGTCTCTCTTTAGGGCTGCCGCTGCCGGTTTCTTACAGGGAGTAGTAGCCCATATGATGATCTCTGCCTTATTTAGAGATCAAACCGCCAAGAAACACTTTATATACTAGAATAAGCCTGTTCCGATAAACTCAGTCCATACAAGCCTGGTAGATGCATATATAGTATGGAAATATGCAAGTTGGATAACAACTCCGTATACTAGTAACTGCTGAATTTAGTAATACAACGCTAGTTCACACCGACACGTTCTTTTTTCTTATCGCTCGGATTCGCTCCCCGCATTTCGCTTCTTTTGGCTTTCCCTGCGTTTATAACCTCATCGAAACGGTCTTTGTCCGTTTCCACACATCACCGTACCAGATTTTCACACAACCTTTATCTCGTTGAACGCACCTATAGCAGATCGGCCGGTTATATGTGATACAACAAACGCCTGCGAGCACATGTTTGCAACGTGCCCCTTACATCGGACGTGGCACAGCTGATATCAAAAGGCTCACACATGCCTCTTTTGTACATTTTGTCCACGTTGTCGCAATGCCAGCATCGTGGGTTGGAACACTGTGCTTCGGCAGGGCTGAAGTAGTGTTTTTCGTAATATTATGTTCCGTTGCCTTTTTACGACTAAACTTCTTTTATCTTCAAGTTCCGGAGCCCCCCAATCTTCTTTGAAATCAGTTCTTTTCGAGATAAATGTCCGTGGGGGCAGCGACATAGGTTCGCAGTTCAAGTGATTACAAAGTCCATGTCTGCCTCCAAGTGGAAGTAGAAATTTCGATTATGGACGCTTATAAGGATACATTTGAAGTCTCATTACTAGTCATTTCCTTGTCTGAAAGTCCTGTCTCTTTTACCTCCACTAGTGAATATTAAATGGAGAATTCAAGCATTGGTCTTTCGTCATGGCATCGGCTCCTGCATCCTTTTACATTTGTCTTTCCTTATCGTGCGCCGCCCTAGATGACTTCCTATGATGGTAATCCCCGAAGATTGTAGCGAAATCCTACCCCTTCTTTCTCGATAAATCAAACCTAGATCTGAAAAGGGAAAGCAAAACAGCAATAGACCTACACAAGTTCAAGTGTTTGTACAGAACCAAGATCTATTCCTTAGTAATGTATTCAAATCTGTGCAGCTTATTTTCAATTTCAAGCATTGAAAGAGTATAAGTATACGGAGTAACTCGCAGTCAGCATGACATTGAGCAATAGACTATAATAGAGTTTTATGTCTATGACTGGAGCCTTTTCCAAGCTTTTTGGACTCTTGGAAAGAAGATCAAATCTGCATCCAAAATGATTACCAACCCTGCCATACCACGTGTCAAGCCAAACCCCAGACTTTTCGACGCTAAGGCGAAAATGAGGCGAACCGTCAACTTACCCAGGCGATCCCCGCTTCACTATCAATCATCATTTGAAATACCGGTATAAGCAGGTACCATATTCAACATCTCTCAGCGGCGCACTTGACCCATATTATTTACTTGTCTATCAAAATTATCGTACGTAAGGTTAATCTTTCAAGGGGTTTTCTAAATCTAAGTCATGTTTTGCTAAATCTAAGTTTAAAATCTAAGTTCTCCGGTCTCGCAGCAGTCTGCGTGTAGACTCTACTGTTACGTCAAGAGCTTCCCCTCTAGAGTAGAGGCCTTTAACCTCATCGTCACATACTACCTCATTACCGCCTACCTTACTGCCGCCTACCTTACTGCTATAGTCGCTATTGCTATTGCTTCCTTAGACATCTATATGTAAGCGATAGCCCTATTCCTATATCGAGCGAGAAGTACCTATAGTAAGTCAAATATAGGCACCACCTAGAGGAAGCAGCCTAAAGGGGAAGAAGCAAATTGGTTTAGGAGGTTAAGCGAAAGGGAGGGGGAGGGATTAACAATTCTCAGTTAGACTTTTATATCAAGTATATCCTTACATCATATGGCACTATAGTAAGCATATAAAAAAACTAACTAGCGCTAAGTAGTAGTAGTTAGCGATAGTAAGGTAGGCGATAGTAAGGATAGAGATAGCATTAGTAGAGTACTTACTATAATTCTAAATAGAATCTATATTTAGAATGCGAGACTGGAGAACTTAGATTTTAAACTTAGATTTAGCAAAACATGACTTAGAATTAAAAAACCCCTCTTTCAATACCGGTGTCATGACAGGGACAGGTAAGTGATGGACGTCCTAAAGTGGTAGCTTTAGCGATCAATCAGTCCATACACGCATGTAGCGCATAGTCGATCCTGTTCTTTCTACTGGTTCGTAAACCTTGACTACTATTCCATCAGTCTCACATCGGAACGCCACTTTGGTAGCGTTCCGAATTCAGACCCATCTTCACAAGCGGCTTGGACCAAGTCATTTTGCTGCATAGGTATTCTATGCGTCCTATTTCAGCTTACATGTCGTACCACCCCGCAGCCACGGTACAAAAAGATCCGGGTTACACCAGCGCGAATTTTCGATATTCCACGCAATACGAAGTACGAAATACGAGCTATGATATAGCGATGGAGACTGCACGAAGTTATTGCCAACTGTTCTTGCTGCAATGCGAGAATTGCGCCTCTGACGTCTGGGCTGATATCCTATGGATTTTTCGATACTGTATCTAGGCGAAGGAAAACGTGGGGAGGGCTTGCATTATACCAGTCTTGCCAAACCAACATAAGTAGTTTTCCACGAGCTGTCAGTTTAAGCATGCATTCAGCTAGTGGCTAGCTAAGTTGTGTAACCAACCACTAGTGACACTACCTCGGATACTTATTCCTCTGCTAAAGATAGTGCAAACTTACCTTTAACTTTGGAGATACAATGCTCATTCTGTACCGTTCTCGTAATTATTAGCACTGGCATACATCTTCAATCAACATTTGTTCTCACGATCCCTTTACCCCACGTCATCCCCGCATTGTCAGAAGAAACAAGCAATAAACCTTGACGCTTGTCTCCAACAGGCAGCTGGAGTTAAACGTTGCTGCATATTTAGAGTGGCAGAGTCCCACCTAGTGACCGTGTTCGCTGACATTCAAAGTCCGACAGATGACGAGACCAATTTCAAGCCGGCACTTATTATACCTCCTAGAAAGCCGGGTCTTGGAGTCGAGTTGTAGCCGCACGTGCAGTCTAGCAATTCGTTGCCCCAAATGGCCCATCCCATCACATTCCCGCGTGGTTGCAGTATTCAAAATTTTCGACAGAGACAGTAGATCATAATTTCAATCGCCAAATAGAAGCGATACCAATTTTTCTCCCAGTTTTAGTCGTCCGATTACAGAGGGAGAGTTGGAAAGCTTTCCCTCATCCATCAGGAGTTGAATAAATAGAGATTCAGCTGGGCTAAGCCAAAGCCAACCATAGAGACTCCATTCCCAAAGCCACTCGTCTAAATCTGAAGTTTCATTACCTCCCAGATAGTGTCGTGAAATCATACTGTCAGGTCGCAATTCCTTTTCGGCGAACACTAGAAAACGGCATACCGTATACTCATAACGCCGACTTGAAGCAAAAGGAATATGTTTCGGCAGAGGCCAAGTCGGTCAAATAGCAGATTCGAAAAAGAAGCAAATGGCCCAAATGCCGGTATATAAGAATGCCTGTTCATCTATCCATAAGATCAGCAATTATACTCCAACATCACGTACAATACGTTGGAAAAGAGAGAAAAAAAATAAAAGGATACGCACGGAGTACGGAGATACTTACGAATTATGCCTGAACCCTGCACCGGAATCCTCCCGCCGCTACACGTACCAGCGCCAGCACCATGGGTCATCCGATTGCAGGGTTCTGGCAGGCATCAGCACGTCCCGAATAACAAGAGCTTGCATGGGCATATTACAGTACTTGAAGGGGAGGTAATATCATGACTGTTATGCCTCCCTTTTAGGCTAGAATTATACTACGCCTCATAAGCGTTTCACCATGAGGACTAAATCTCTACATCCGTTGGACCGTAGCTAATTAGCTGATAATAGCTACTTCGTACAAGTGTATAAGTTATAGGCTACTAGGGAGTCGGGACCGTATGCCGCTACCTACGGGGCGGCCCCTTTCTTTTCCGAGAAGGTTAGTTTGCAACTTTGCGGAGTAGGAATTACTGATGGGCTTATAAACAAAATGAGTTTCGGGTTCGTCGGCACTTTGTTCGCCGTACTTTATCTCCTCATATTGATACGAGTAGTCATATCATTCCTGCTATAACTCGTCGCTTCCAGCGCCAGTTGTAAAGCTTTTCAAGACGGCGAATTGGCGAGGAGGACTACGGAGCGCAGTTCTGCTATTCATGGTATTTACAGGACTTTGTACTTTTGTAGCATTGTGGGAATTTATAAAAGGCGATATAATCTGGACCTGGCATGGATCTGGGGATTGCGAGTGCCGTTGTCGTCGGCACGAGGGCCGAGGCATAGGGATTATAAGCCATGTGGGTGCGGGAAGCGGGGTGCCGAGAATAAACTGATTCTGCATCCTCTTGTTTGGTGCCTCTGGCCTGGCCTCAAGATGAAACGCGCGCTTCTCCACACTTACGAAGTATGAAACTTTAAATCAAGCTTACGCAATATGTTGCGCTGACGAGGTGTCATCCACCACCATGAAACTGAGTTGCCATATGTTTGAAGGTATCTTTAGCTGCGAAAATAGGTTTGGCCGTTATGTAGTTACGGTGAAAAAACGAGTTGCATTGAGAATTAATAGAAGAATCTAAATACTCATCCTATTGATGCAGGTTGGAAGCGAAAGAAAGCTCCGCGTCTATACCGAGTACAACCTCAACATGACAAAGGGACATGATGCAAAAAAAGTACTGGAGATCAACTAACGATCGCATCCAAGACTCTATATCTCAAAGAATCCGTGATTCATGTTGTACGCGTTCGCTCTTACCTTCCTCGACCGTCTCCCGAGCCACATTACGCCTCCACAACACACTCCCAATATAACTTCCCTTACAAACCTTATCCGCCTTTCCATTCTTCCCAATCTTCACATTCCCCAGCGCCAAACAAGCCAGCACACCCAGCCAGCAAAAAGCGCTCAGCGCGTAGAAGGCAAGGACGATCCCCCTCTTAGCCTGCTCCCTAAAGAAAGCCTGCTGCTGCGAATCCATGCCCGCAATGGCGTCAATACTCGAGGCCGAGTCTGCACTACCGCTGAACGAGAGGCCGGAAGTCCGGAGCTTGTTGTTGAAGATGTTGAGCATGAGCGTGGTGGCGATGGTACCGCCTAGGTCGGTCGAGAGGCATGACATGGAGATGATGCTTGCGATTTGCGTTGGGAAGTAGGCGATGCCATGGAGAGTGCCAGGCATGAAGCGTAGACCGGTGCCAATGCCGGTCAGGGCGAGCATGCCGTAGATGGTGCTTTGGCTGTTGCTGTTGAGGGCTAGGGCTAGGAGGGTGATGCCGAGGGGTTCGATGAATGTGCCGAGGATGAGGGGGAAGAATGTTTGGAGGGGGAATTTGTTGCACGCAAACATTGCGATGTAGGCGCCACCTGTTTTGGAATTAGTAATCAGTACGAGGAGGAGAGGTAGAAGAGAGACGTACCTGCTAGACCGGGCATGTAGTAGATCAAGTTCAAACCTGACTGTCCAGATGCGAATTGCTTCACCAGTGCGAAGTACAGGCCGACGAAATAAAATACGGCGTACATAGCCATGCCAGTGACAAAATTGATGTACATCAGCACTCCCGCATTTCGTGAAAAGACCAGGTTAAATGGAATCATGGCTTTTTGAGTTGGGAAACTTAGAGAAAGGGTACTACCAGGGAGCATTAGATATTCCCATGTGATGAAAGCAACCATCAGGATGCATCCGACAATAAGAGGAGCGAGGACCTTGACGTCTGACCAAGGATAGTAAGATCCTGCCCAGGTCAAGCCGAGCACCAAAAGTCCGATCCCAAAGAGGAATAGGAATTGCCCAACGAAGTCGATGGTGGCCACTTTCGCCCTGAAGGTCTGAGAGACTTCGACATTAGTGGAACCATCTGTTCTTGTGACCTTCTGTGGTCCTAAAAGCTCTGATCGCAGAACGAAATGCGCGAGAGCGAGACCGAGAATACCCAGGGGAACGTTGATGATGAAGCACCATCTCCAGCTGGCCTGGGTCAAGTACCCACCAACGACAGGGCCCACACCGTAGCCAATACCTGCAACGATGGTGAACGTGGTATTATTCCTCGCATTTTCCTTCAGAGAAACTTTGTCGGCGAGGATGATTTTCGTGATAATGAGAAGGCCAGAACAACCGAGTCCTTGAAATGCTCTACCCACGAGAAGCATCGCGAAGGAAGCCACCGGAGCTGCCGAACAGAGGACACTCCCGAGTAACATGACAAGAAGGGCTGTCTGAAGGGCAGTATAGCGGCCAAAGACATCGGCATATTGGGCCCAGAGGGGAATAAAAGTGGCCGAAGTAAGTTTGAACGCCGAGATGATCCAGTTCAATTGCGAGAGTTGGTCTTTTTAAAGTCAGCTAAAGAGCAAGTAATCTCGTTGAAATGTACCGTGTGCACCGCTTGATTGAGACAAGCTTACTTACGGAAATCAGACGCAATATAAGGCAAAGCGCCTGCGATGATGGTTGAGTCTAGTGCCTGCACCAAGAATGGGCAAAATAAACCAATGATGACTTTCCAGCGATACTTTCTCAATGCCTTCTTCTGATATCGGCAGACCTCACAAGCATCGTCTCCATCGGAAGCGAAACTTTTATCGATGGTCCGGGGGATATCTTTCTCGCGTCTCATATGAAGATCCGTAAGAGGGATATTAGAAGCATCGCTTGAGTCTCTTTGGTGATTGCAAAAGGGTGTCTGGCTTGGAGATGTCTGTTGACTCGAGTCCTTTTTGAAGAACTTTCTGTATAAAATGGTGGCCATGTCTTGCAGGGTATGCCTTCTAATGAGGGTAGTCATGAAATTTCGATTGCTTTCTGAATGCGGTACTGAGAGAATGAGTTGAAACTTGAATGGTACATAGCGAACGTCAACTACTTATATCATTGAAATCTCCAAGGGATTCGAGACGAGATGTAGCATACGAATCATGATACAGTAAACTGAGCTTCACTTGAGGCTGAGCAGCACCCGATAAAGCAAGGATATATGCGGCTACAGAGACTTTGCCCCGAAACAGATATACTTGCTGTTGGATACCCGCAGTACTGTAGCGGCTGAGAGCTCATTTTGCGGTGGGCCGTGGCGGGGGCCTGCTCTGCAGCCTCAAAGGGAGCATACCCGCTCAGCTTAGCATAGATCAG
This sequence comes from Lachnellula occidentalis, assembly GCA_007821535.1. Lineage (NCBI taxonomy): Eukaryota > Fungi > Ascomycota > Leotiomycetes > Helotiales > Lachnaceae > Lachnellula > Lachnellula occidentalis. Next base: position 33,841 of record QGMI01000076.1, on the reverse strand, counting down.
CTTACAACTGTGTAATTTGGAGTACACCTGTCTGGTCTTGTCGGATGGTGCTGAAGTGAAGAAGGTTTGTGGTGTTGTTCAAAATCTGCAAAGGCCGTCGCAGCTGATTCGCCAACTTCCAGCTACCCCAAATACGGTTAGCCTCTCTGCCAGCTAGATCCAGCGATGATTGGCGGCGCAATGTGAACGTCCGTCGATGGGACGCATCTCCATCTAAATAACAACGTCTTCAACTTCACATATTTCCCTTTTGGGCTGTCTTTTCATGTAGATTGCATAGTTCTTTCTGTCTCCTGCCCTCATTTTGCAAGGCCCTTGGACCCCCTGCTACGGACGTACACGGTTGATATGCACCAGTTCGCACCATACAGTACTCGTGATCGCGGAACAGTCTCGCGTTTTCCTTCTCATACCTGGCATTCCGAGTACTGTGCTGTATTGTACGTATAAGTGATGGTTTTCAGTGGGAAGCCGTCTGGCGCATGTCATGCCTGTAGAGCGAGAAAAACAAGAGTGAGTATGATTACCTACTGTAGGTAACGAGCAGCAGTGCCCTCCTGTCTTCGGCCACGGGAAGCAAAGTAACTCACTCACTGCGTGCCTTCAACAACCACCCCTTGGCCTGGGATATTGTTGACTTCCCATAGTGTGACCAAGTACCCGAAGGCTGCGGCCAATGCAAGAACGCCAAGCGTGTCTGTCCCGGGTATCGAAAACAGGGCGACCTGATCTTCCGGGATCAATCAAGCAATGTGGTGCATAAGTTCAAGGCTAGAGAGGCCCGAGAGGCCAAGAAGGTGGCCTCTGCACCTACTCCTGATAATATTGGGTCCCAAGAAGATGCAGCTCTGGGCTCTCGAGAAACTTCACTTGAGATTGTTCAACAACAAGAGCCCCCGCTGTTTGTCAGATATGCGGTAGCTCCTACCCTCGAGGATCTAGCTACCGGATTTTTCCATTTTCATTATGTATTAGGCATACACGGGCCCAGCAAAGGCCATTTTTATAACCTAGTCGATATTGCTCGAGACCAAAAGATAGAAGATAGTCTCATGACAAGCATGAAAGCTGTAGGACTCGCTGCTTACGGTAGCTAATCATTCTACTTTGTTCCACCTCTTCTACAGCGCTGTGTTGGGAGACTTTAACAGCGTTTCGTCCGTAGGGTTGTCGGTCTTTCTTGATACTGATCTCTTTGATAGCACACACAACACGTACCCCCTCACTTCTCCAAAATGCCCGCTACCAATACATGAAAGCTATACAACTCACGAACGCGGCTCTTAACTCACCAGAAGATGTAACCAAAGATAGCACGTTGATGGCCATTCATATCCTTAGCATCTTCGAAACAGTCACAGGATGTAGACAGCGCTCATTGCAAGACTGGTCTAAGCATCTGCACGGTGCAGCAGCTGTCATCAAGTTGCGTGGTCCTGGCCAGATTAAAAGCCGCCCTGGTCGTCACATGTTCATGCAGTAAGTACAACATTCTTTGCTGCCACATTATTTGTATTTCCATGTTCCCTATCCTGTCCTGTGTGCGTTCTGAACTTTCTCTCTCAACGATCATGAATGGGTAGAATCTGACTCTCACTCTCCGTAGTCTTGCATCCCAACTGATGATAGCATGCATGCAAGACAATAGAAAGCTGCCTGCATATATTCGCGAATACATGGATGCAGCTATCATGGAAGTCAGCACCCCAGAGCCAGCACTTATAATACAACACTGCATGATGCAGTACACCGACTTGAATTCCGACATCCAGAACAAAGTCATCACAGACCCCGAAACTATCATCTCCGAATGTTTAGAACTAGATGGATTCCTCCTCGCAATAGTTACAAACACTCCTGATGGATGGGAGTTTGAGACAGTCTTTACAGATGTAGAGTCGGACCTTGTTTATGATGGGCGTTATGATGTCTATTATGATTACTGGATAGCCCAGATGTGGAACGCTCTTCGTACGTTGAGGGCAATGCTCAATGAGCAAGTACGAAATACGCTTCTCGCAGGCTTCTCATCTAAGCCTCCCTATTTTACAGAACCGCAATACACAGCCCAGTTTCAGATATCGACAGAACTTTTGTACCAGATTGAAGACGATATTCTCCGGACTGTTGTTCAGCATCTGGGAAGGCCACTTGGCAAAGATTCCAATCGGGATCCACAACACCGAAATACAAGCATAGACGACTCACCACCAACACCAATGTCTGCAGGAACATTCTTAATGGTAAGTCAAATTTTGCCCATAACATATGTCTCAAGAGCTTGCTTCTCTGCTCATAGAGAAAACCAAGCACAGGCGATTCTAATACGTTGACCAGTGGCCACTTTGGTTTGCCGGTATAATGGGTACATCCAGTGAACAAAAACGCGCGTTCGTTGCTAAGAATCTGCATACCATCGCCGACACTCTGGGAATCCAACAAGCACACGTCCTAGCGAGGAGCGTCGAGCAACAAACAGACTTGGGAGTTTGGCGAGATAGGAACCAGAAATGAGCAGGTATTCTGATGCATGATTACTACAGATCGCGATAATGGCAGGTATCAAGGCTACTCGCCGATGAAAGCCCCCACGTGCATGATTATGAGGGTCCTTGGAAAAAGGAACGAGGTAGCTCTATTCTTCACCAACGGCCTATACTACAGCTTCTCAGAGCCCGACGTGCAACCAGGGATTTTAGAGGCCACGCGATCACCTGGGTTTTCGCATCTGGGACCCCCACCGAATCTACCTCCCCGCCATCACGCTCTAGGCCTGTCACGCAATCAGCCACCACCTCCACATCCCGCTGCAGCTGAGACATGAATATTTAAAGTGGGAGCCACGATTTGTTCCTTTTGTGACGAGGTTATTTCCGACATGCTGATGGATTTATGGTATTTTGAGTAAACGAAATAGAAAGGAGTCGCCATGTGCTTTCAAAAGGTGGGGGTTTGGAGTCAGTAAGGAATGGATATACCCAGGTGATTTTCTATATTTACCGGCGTTGAAACGCAGACCCAGAATTGAATAGAACCTCGTTTCCAGCAAGGCGATTCTTTGTCTGCAGAGACAGGGAGGGCGTGTGAAGATGGTGAGCAATGTTTCGATAGATAGTTTTGCAGAACAATACACTGCTGATTGTTGAGGTCCACGCCTTAAATTGGATCTTAAATCGCCAGAGTATCTAATAATTAGAAACGCTTAATAGCAATATATTCTATGGCTGTGACAATGTTCGAAAGTGATTCAGCAAAGCCCTCCCTCTATCGACCCTGCGAACACCGACTCCTTTCCATCTAACCCAAGGTCACTACTTCTCACCTAACTTTCACCCTCACCCTCACCATCAAATCGGCTCATCCCTCGGCTCAATCAACACCTCATTAACAGCCACATGCTCCGGCTGCCTCAACGCATAAACAATACACCTCGCCACATCCTCCGGATCCAGCACTTTCGCCCCACTCGGCGCCCCAAACTTCTCCAGCGCCTCCGCATCCGTACTCATGCCCAACAGCTCCGTCGCCGTATTCCCCGGCTGTACACTCGTGACCCTCAGTCCCGACCCCGCCGTCTCGAGCCGCAGCGCCTGCAGCGCGCTTCGACGAAAAACTTGCTGGCCGAGTAGACGCCCAGTCCGGAAAACACCTGCGGCCCGCGTCCGAGGAGATGGCGACGATGTGCCCCTTGCCGCGCGCGAGCATGGACGGCACGGTCGCGGACAGTACGTGCAGGAGGCCCTTGCAGTTGACGTCGACGGTGCGTTCCCATTCGTCCGTCTGCACGTTCGCCATCATGGTGAAGTACATGACGCCCGCGCAGGACACGACGATGTCGACGGGCCCGAGCTGCTGGGTAGTGGTGTGCAGGAGGGAGTCGACGGAGGCTTTGGATGTCACGTCGGTTTTGTGCACGAGGATTTTGCTGCCGTGCGTGTGGGTGTGGGGTGCGAGTTTCGCCTTGAGCGTTTCGAGCGCGTCGGTGCGGCGGGCTGCGAGGGCGATGTGTGCTCCTTCTCTAGCTAGCTGTGTTGCTACTGCGGCGCCGATGCCGGATGAGGCACCGGTTACTACTGCGACGAGGCCGCTCAAGGGACCCTTTTTAGTAGGCTGTGCAGACGACGTGCTGGGTTGGTTTTGTCGTGGAGGTTGTTCGAGCCAGCCGCGACCGCACCAGTGACGAGCGTAGGTCTCGAGAAGGTTGCTGTCGATTTTGGGGCGTTCGATGCCGGAAAGTGCGGGTTTGGTGGCCGTGTCGTTGAGTACGGTGATGCACTTTAGGAACTCGACATCTGGCATGCCACCGCGAAGGACTGCGGGAAATGAGGAGTTAGCATGTACTCTTTCAAGCATATCTTACAAACAGGTTCATTATGGAAGACTTACTATCAGCAGTGAAAGCCCCGGCGCCCCTCTTAGCCGAACCCCTTTTCTCAGACCAAAGCGCCACCCACTCATCCCATCCAAGTCGTTCCGTTGGATATCCAAGCTCTTTCAAGTCGTCGAAAAGTCCACTAGTGTTTACGGGGTTGGAATCGCCAACATGGAACACTCGTTGCTTGGTGTGAATATTGTTAGCAAGGGTGGTGATGGCCCTGCTGACAAAGTCGACTGGTGTCATCTCAGCCCGCCATCCTTTGATATCCGGTGCATACCCAAGGTGTAGCGACTCCACGATGATCGCCATGAATAAATCCCAAGCATTGGCTGCGCCTGTAGTACTGTGACCACTAATGGTGCCGAGTCGTATTATCCTCACTGGCATCCCTCGAGCACTTGCTTCGTAGGCGAGCTTTTCCGCCACCCACTTCGTTTGACCATAGCCATCTACCAGCTTCCCTGGCACGTCTTCGACGTCAATCATTGCATCCTCAGACCAGCCTTCGTCAGATGGCGGCAATACACCGTTAGTAGAAATATATTGAACCGTCGCTCCACTGTGGCTCGCTAGACGTAGAATCTCTCTCGTGCCGCCCACATTAGCATCCCGCAGAGCCGCATAAGGATACACAAGATTAACCGTAGCACCAGCGTGGATGATGACTTGGACACGGCTCACGAGATGCTCATAAGCATCTGGCGAAAGACCGAGCCGTTTCCGACCAAGAGTCCCAGGAATGACTTCTATGCGATCTAAAATCCTATCATTCCACAGCCCATGATCAAGAAGGTTCTTACGTATCCTCGCTACTGCTGCAGCTCGATCTTCTTCCGTTGGGTCGTCGAATCGCACGAGACAAACAATGCGGGCCGTCGTGGTCTCCAGAAGGTCGCTGAGCAAGAAGGCACCCAGGAAGCCGGTTGTACCTGTCACCAAGACGGTATCAGCGTCATTGAGTGCACGCCACGAGGAACCATTTTTAGAAGGCTGTATATCCCCGGGGAGAATAGAATCGGCGCGCAAGATAGAGGGCAAATCCGCTTGTACGGCGGCTGTACGTCCATCACGAGCAGAGCGTACAACTTCTAGATGTCCCTCAAGAGTCGGATTCACAGCAAGCTGGCCTAAAGGGACGGAAAAGCCATAGTTCCTCGACATCCTCGTAGCCAGATCTGCAAGTGTCAAGGAGTGACCACCCAGGTCGAAGAAGCTATGTGCCTGCGTTACGGTACTGACCGGTGTGTTGAGAGACGCGGCCCAAAGCTCGGCGATGCCCTTCGTAGTAATTTCCGTATCGGACTCCGCTTTCTTGGCCACGAGACTCGCAGCAATTCGTTGCTTGGCGTTCACTGGTGAAGGTAGGCGTTTGAGATCAACCTTTCCTGAGACCTCGTGGGTAGGTAGCTCTTCAAGCTCGACCCAAAGAGCAGGAATCATGTACTGTGCCAGGCTTGTGGAAAGTGTTTGCCGTCCGACTGGACTATACCCATGCCCGTCAATGACCAGATCAGTGCGATCTCCGGGCTCTTCTGTGTCGCGGACTACATACGCAACAACCTGTCGTTCGAGACCATCACCATAGACAGTTACAGCGCATTGGCTGACAGCTAATTGCTTGACGATTGCATTCTCGATCGAAGCAGGAACGATGGAATAGCCTCGAACTTTGATCATAGCTCCAACGCGTCCCGTGATCTCTAGGAGGCCTCCTGGGAGCATTCTTGCCAGATCTCCGGTTCTATACATCTTGGCTCCGGGAGTTTTGTCAAAAGGGTCGGGTATGAAGGCTTTGGCAGTGCTTTCCGGAAGATTGAGATATCCGCGAGCGAGAAGAGATCCACCGACAAACAGCTCTCCACTGATACCGGGTTCGACTTTCTCGCCGCTCTCGTTAAGGATATATGTATGTTCTGGATCAACTGATGGCCCGACAGGACAGTAGATAGAATCTTTGTCAAGGATTTCCCGAATATCTCCACAGGCAACTTCATGTGTCTCACTCGCGCTGTAGACGTTCAGCAAGCGTGTATTAGGAAGGGCTTTCATAGCTCGCTGGGCTAAATCTGTGGTGACAACTTCACCATTGAGCCACAAGGTGCGAAGATCTGGGAGGTATTTGCCGATTCGCTGATTCCGGGACATTGCTGCGGCTAGAAGCGTAGGTGTCATGAGAGTCTCCGTTATGCGTTTGAAGGAAAGCAGATCTACAAGCGCAACAGGATCGTAGCTTGCCTCATCAGGGACAGCGTAAACGGTCGCGCCCCTCAGAAGCGGGCGTAACATTTCCCAGATAAAGAAAACATTGCAAGCAACGCGATCCCCGGGGCCAATATCACTGACTCGGAATCTCAAGTCATATGATAGTATCGGCGCTCTCTGTGGGTTTGTGATGCCTTTGGGCTTGCCCGTAGTTCCAGAAGAGTACGACACAAAGGCAATCTTCTCCAGGTCGTTCTCGTCCGGCAACGAATAGGCCTCCTTTGCGTGACCATTAGAACCATTGATGCCGGTCTGAGGTTCGTCGAGAATAATCAATGGGACGTCCGCCTTGATTTTTCCAGCTTGGGCAGTACTTGTAACCACGACCGCTGGCCTGGCATCATCGAGAACATCAGCGAGGAGTCCTGGAGGATACGCAAGTTCGAGGACCAGAAAAGCGCCCCCTGCGCGCAGGGCTGCGAGACAAGCGATTACATAGTCAGCGCTGCGTCCCAAGAGCACGCCGACGAGAACATCTCGACTGACTTTGTGGTCACGCAGGCGACGGGCGAGGGCATCGACCTCTTTGTCTAGCTCGGCGTAAGTCAGTGTCGTTGTCTGATCTTCTAAAGCAATGGCATCTGGGGTTGCCCGAATTTGCTGAGACACAAGCGCTGTCAAGTCCTTGTTGATATCCAGGATGGGCATTTTCCGAGTCTGATCAAAAGCTGATTTGGATGATTGAGTCTTTCCACAAGGTATCTCTCCGTTGCCATTAACAGAATTCTCTCTTTCTAAAGCTTCGCCGTTGTGGTGATTGTTGACTTGATATGGAGGTTCATCCGCTACGACACTGTTTTCTATAGCTTCACCGCCAATTGCCGGGTGATTACCGGACTCGTAGGTCATTTTGAGGGCGATAAGATATGGATCTCGAGAAGCAGAGGATACAATGCGATATTATGTCTAAATATTCCAAAACCCGATGGCACATTCCGAAGTTCTAGACGCGGCCTCTGGAGCCAGAAGCCAGTGAGGTAATGACCTATGAATGGGTGCATCCGTGGGGGTGGTACAACCGGTTTACAAGCCAAATATTGCGTGCGCTGCAGGCTGTTGCTAGGCTGAAAGACTGCTTGGTGGCGGTGAGGTCTAGCCCTATCGCCCCTGTCGCCCCTATCTCCAGCGTTCAAATGGCTCACGAATAAGCAGACCAGGAGAAAAGTGGGGGAATTACCCCAACATATATATCTGACAACGAAGCCAGGAATTTGGAAGAAAATATATATTCCACTCTACATTTGAGACAAGGCCAGCTGACATCAGCCATGTTAATCTCGTAATAATAAGGTAATTCAAACATGTCATCTCTGTGGATGTCAGTTAACGTAAAGGAAGAAAGAAGCTATATTGTCTTCAAAGTTGCCTTGCCTCATAAGAATGGCACTGATATATCTGACAACGAAACCGACAATTTGAAAAAAGAAGCCAGACATCTCACCCAAGTACTTTGTTCAACTGAGAGAAGCCAGTAGTTTTTCTCGGCGTTGTGAGGCTCATTCCTCACGTGCTCAAGCATATTAATGAAAGTGCGATGAGCCGTTCGAGAGGCGTGAGTGAGCTTTCGTTGTATCATAAGCTGTTTCAGATTGACTGGCCGGTCACTCAGTAATGTTTCCTCTGCTATTTATTATCCAGCCTCTATCTTGTCGTGCTTCCATATACTCCGTATGGGAGACGTACAGTACTGTACGTACGTACTCTATGATTTCACCCATCCTTTGGTGAGATACCGGAAACGCTCCACAAGGTCTCCTAGCAATGCCCTCGTAGATACGCTGTATATATATAATATGAAAAAAGATCTTTGGGTTGGTGATGTTTAGGCATACCTTACTATTCCCCGAAGTTTATCCGCTTGGCATATGCTTCATTTCTCCGTCCTCCGATAAAGTCTTCCGTTCTTTTCTCTTCCTCGCAGAACAAGAAGAATCTTCAGCGTGTTAGCAACCAAATAGGTTCGCGTCTAAGGAATATTGTGCAACTTCAAAAAGGTATAGAGTAAAGAGATTTACCTTCTCAAATCTGGATTGAGAAAAAAGATTTCACGATGATGATCAAGATGAAGATTGGAATTTGGCTCAACTCATATCATTACAACTTTTTACAATTATAAGGCTAATCCCCATTGTGCAGCAATACCAATCTAGTTATGGGAACAATTCACATGGTCAACATGATGATCGCCCTTGGTGGGAGCACCATTGTTGCCACTGCCTCTAATCGAAGCACTGCTCATCCCGTTCGCAGCCCTGTTGCTACTATCCTTCGCCATGCCATTGTGCGTGCCATTGAACGTCAAGCCAGAAATACCATTATATCCCTTCACACCAGTGGCCTTCTCTAAGCGCGACGCAAGATCTTCAGACACTTCGCGGAAGATGGCGATCTGGCGCTTGATGATCTCCTCTTTCTTGCAGTTGGCCATGTGGCCGGAGATGTTATGGATGAAGCGCTCCTTAGCTTTGTCATCGAAGACCTTCTCCCACAGGGCGCGAGGGGCGTTGAAGTCCTCGGGGCGGATCTCGGACAAGAACGTGACGGCGTCGCTGGTGAACTGGCCATGAATCTTGTCGAGGTTTTGTCTGCGCTCGCGGAAGTGAATGGGCTCGATCGAGGACATATAGTTTGGTCTTGCTCCTTGGTTGGTGAAGGCCATGGCGCCGTCGCGCTGGAAGTTTGCCATGCGGTAGTTGGGGCGAGGTGCGTTGATGGGCAATTGTTGGTAGTTTACGCCGACGCGATGACGGTGCGTATCAGCATAGGAGAAAAGCCTGGATTGGAGTACTGGGTCGGCGGAGGGCTCGATACCTGGTACGTAATGTGAAGGATTGAATGCGACCTGCTCGATTTCTGCGAAGTAGTTGACGGCATTCTCGTTCAGGGTGAACTCTCCAATCTTCCGGAGTGGGAATTGCTTGTGTGGCCAGACGTGAGTAAGATCAAATACGTTGATCTTCTGCTTCTCCCATAGCTCTTCAGCTTCTTTTGCAGTCATGGTCTGCACTTCAAGAGTCCATGATGGGAAGTCGCCGCTCTCAATCGCGCCGTACAGATCCTTTTGAGAATAGTCCGGACCCTTCTCAGCAGCCTCTGCTTGGGTCAAGAACTTGGTCCCCTGCTTGCTTATCATGTGGAATTGAGCGTAGATCCAATCGCTATCCTTGTTGACAAGCTTGGTCGTGTGGCCATAATAGCCGTGCATATGGCGATACCCATCTGGAATACCTCTATCGCCCATGAGAATCATGACCTGATGAATCGACTCGGGGTTCTGAGAAAGATAATCCCAGAACATTGTTGAGTCGTCAGCATGGGTCAGATGTGTCGAGGGGTCCCGCTTCTGCGTATGGATGAAGTAGGGGAACTTGGCTGGATCTCTTAAAAAGAAAACTGGAGTGTTGTTGGCGACCAAATCCCAGTTACCTTCATCAGTTCTGAACTATGGACGTTTTAGCGGGAGAAGAGCTGGAATTGGCCAGGTGGAGTCTGGCTTACCTTCACTGAGAAACCTCTTGGATCCCGAGCACAATCGTGGGAACCGGCCTCGCCACCAACTGTCGAGAATCGAACAGTGACTGGACATTCCTTCCCTTTTGTGAACATATCCGCAATAGAGAGGTCCTCGAGACCCTCTGTGGCTTTGAAGACACCATGTGCACCACTGCCCTTGGCGTGCACAACTCGCTCGGGAATACGCTCGCGGTCGAAGTGGGAGATCAGATCAATCAAATGGAAATCTTGCAGAAGCAATGGGCCGTTCTCTCCTACACGCTGCGACTCGTATGGATGAGGCATGGGAGCACCATTGCTTGTTGTGTAGACAGTGTCTTGAGACTTTGCTGACCGGTCATCTTGGTAGCTGCGAAAATGATCGCCGCTTGTCTTTGCAGATGTCATATTGGAATAAGACGTGTAAGTAAGTATAGAAAGGTATACAATTGATTATACAATTAATTATTAGAGAAGAAAAGAGCAGCTTTCTTCACTTATCACGGAGCCGACCCCGCGTCTCGCCTTTGTGTCTACTAGATATCATGATCTCATTGATGAGCTAACGAACCAATGCCCTAATGGTGATTTGTCAACGGCGAATACGAATGCGACTGACAGCAATTGAGAGTCCAGAACATTGAAAATATCGACCGATGCATTTCTCTGTGTCTGCGCTGATCTTGATTGGAGGAATTGGTTTTGAGGCTCTTGGATTTGCACGTCAAGCGCAACGGCGTCGTCATACCCGAAGAACCTACAAAGTAGCCTGTGGCGACAAAGAGGTTGAGGACGAGGACGGGTAAAGTCATACGGCGGCATTTGAAATGATTACGAAGTGTTACGGAATCAAGCAAGTCCATCAATGAACTGTGAGTTATCAGCACTTACCTTACTTTTCTTTTCTTTTCCTAGAAATGGTCAGGTGGCGGGCTAGCGTGGCTTCTGGATCTTATATCTTCACTTGAAGACTGAAGGACCCTATCTGACACAATTGCATGTCAGGCAGGATATAACACTTGCCGTGTATTCCCTTCAACGTTCGTTCTTAGGACTATCGAAAGCTTTGAAGATCGCTGGTAGCATCACGCCGCTGATGTTATGGCGGAAGCTCGTCCCGCAATGCTTAATTCTAACCAAAAGGCATGAACCAGGTATTTTCCACGATTTTGGTGCGGGAAGGTAAGCCAAATACAATCTGCGTAAGGTTGAAAATCGCTTAAGACCCCTGAAAATGGGGTATATGGGCACAATACAGGGGGTCTAGCGCTATACTGTAACGCCACTGTACACATCCCATCCCCGCATTTTGCTGCAGAAGCGTTTGGCGCCCTCCCTATCCCACCCTCCTCCTCAACATGCTGCTACCCTACCCTACCCTCGCCTCGCCATATCTTTCGCTCAACCCACCATGCGTCCAGTCCTGCCACTTCTCCATGAAATTCATATACAGCTAACATCGCGCTGGGAGATGGGATGTCTCCAGAACCCAGCAAGCCTATTACTGGCCGACGAGCAGTCTGTGATCACTGTCGAAAACGCAGTAAGTCATACCTACCCTACCTACTCGAGCCTTCAGCTAGTTCATTACTACGGCCATATTTCAACTTTCCCAGAACTACACCGAAGAATGATTAGTCTATTTGTCTCCTTCTGTCTTGTCACTATCAAGTATTCAGCTGTTGGGAATCAGGAACTAAAACTGACCTCAAACTTAGGAATCCGTTGCGATGGCGAGTTTCCTTGCAAGCAATGTCAGTATGTTGCCTTGAGTTGCAAAAGGGATCATGTTCCCAAAAGGAGGGGTCCGAAAAGGGGAAGTGGCAGAGTCATCAATGAGCTTCGCACTCAAGATGGGGACGGGAAACGGCAGGTGCATTCCACTGATTCGGCTCCTGGAAGCCATAGCACTGGTTCTACATGGTGAGTTCTTACTCTTTCAAGATTCCTTTCTTCATGTATAAAACGCGATTGGTACCAACAATAGCCTTTTTGCCGTACTTCAAAACGTCGGTGTCGGTGTTTGACGCCGGTCGATCGACATATATCGAGAACAAAGTCGGCATCATCTCTTCCCAACGTTAGTGGCCGCATGATGGAATACTTCTAATAGCATACTACAGTACTGAACAGTGGATTACGGACAGTGCCAATGGGCCCCCTTCGCCAACCACTGGCAAGCCCCAATGGCATCCCATCATGTCCGACGTGGCACGTCTGTCGGATGAACCGAATAGCTATTTTATTGGCGATCAACATCGACCCAGATCGCCGAATCCAAATTATTTTTACCTAATCCCAGTGTGTCTTGAGCTGTTCACGGAACACATATATCCGATCATGCCGCTCATTCATATGCCCACGCTGAGAGCTTCTATCAATCGTCCACTGGAAATGTTTGAAAAGAACCTCCTCTACTCTCTGTGTGCTCTCACGGCGACACACATGTCCGGTAAAAGCATTTCCGCCCCTGGACCTCCATCCTGGGAAGCTACTGGGCGCTTCTTCCTTGACGAATGCATACTAGTCCGGCAGTCTTACGACTTTGTTGAGGATAAAACATTAGGGGCTGTCATTTCTTCATACTTCGTCTCGACGACGTCCTTCGAGCTTAACCAATCCCGAAAATCTTGGTACTATTTAAGAGAAGCTTTGACTATGGGGCAAGACCTTGGTCTGCACGACGAAACGTCGTATGTTGGATTGCCTGATGCTGAAGCTCTTTGCCGGAGAAGAACATTTTGGATACTATACGTTACCGAAAGGTTTGCTTGCTGGTGCAATATCTAGACACAATCTGACTGGCCCTAGGTCTTTTGCTATTTTACGACACAAACCTCTCACTTTATCGAAAACTCCCGCATTTCCAAGCACACTACATGAGTACGAAGCACCTGAAATCCACTCCGGTTTTATGCATTTGGTACATTCCTACCACCTCCTCGACTCTTCTTTCATTGACTCGTGGAACGGAGCCTCGGATGCTCCTGCCTCAACATTGACATATACAGCTCTTCAACAAAAGCTCAACCTACCACACCCCTCTCATGTGTCTCTTACCGACATCCAGAAAGCCGACATCCTCGTTACCCAGCAATGGCTTCGACTCATTGTTTGGCAATCATCCATGCGACAGGGATTGCTTTCTTGGCACGCCGAACACGAAAGCATGACTTTCTGCTATCCTCTCAAGATTGCACATTGCCTCCTAGGTGTTATTTCCTCACTACCCACGACGAGCATAGAGGTACATGGCATGGGCATATTCGAGAAAATATTCGAGATTGGGAATACCATGCTGGATGTCACACAAGCCTGCGGATCGACACTACCAAGCGGGAGCTACGGGGTGGTCCAAGATCCCCTTGAAATGTTCGTCAAGACCCTGAGCCAGACTCCAAACTCCCAACGGCAATATGCCAACCTCCTGCTGGCGAAAGCAGCCGAGAAACCACAAATCCAGAGATTTTCGCAGACGTTGCACCCGGTGTTGACAGACCAATCCATGTTCTCTACACCTACACCATATGCTTTGATCCCTGAAACTGGATCGAATGGCGAGAGTCTGCTGTCGCCACCGATCTCACCACGGCAGTGGAGAGGCAGCATTGTAGGTGAGATTGGCGATGATGGTGTCTACAAAGCTGTTGAAACTGTTCAAGATAATGGTAATTACGGGGAGGATGTTGTTCGGGTTTCTGATACCAGTGACAGAGCTCATTTATTAGACCAGATGTATACCTACAAGTTAGAGTTATGAGTGTGTTCTATTCTTTTTCAACTTTGCATCGAAAAGCGGGTTTTCTTAGAATTTTGAGGAGCGATGAATGGTTCGTTTTTGTTACTCTATTGTAAGAGTTGTACAAGCGTATAGAAGAATAGTCATTCTACTTTACAGGACCAACAATTGGCTCTGCAAGTTGAACACAACTTACACGCAAAACACCGGGCTATCTTGTGTCCACATGCATACTAAGTCTCTTCACGAAGCCCCCCTTTTACTACATTCATTATTCATAATTTTTTCATCCACCTCAGACGAGTCTCGTGCGAGTCATGTACTCCGCGAATAAGCCGAGCGACGTTGACGCTCCTGCAAATAATGGTCCATGAGAGAACCACCATCCGCATTCATCGGGACTATCTAGGTTCACCCTTCCTATCATCCAGATCAACAATATCGCGTTGCCCTAGCAGGGAAATTGTCAGTCAGCATGTACTTGTCTCAGCAAAAGAAGAAATACAAGGAGTGCCAGCATCATCAGGTACGTTCAAGATACTCTGGAAATATGTCCAACGCACGCAAATATAGAGCTAATGCTAGGAACACACTGGAACAGAAATGGGAGAAGTTGTCTCGAAGACCTGCACGAGACCAAAAGCCCCCAGCCATAGATTGATATGTTTGATAAAGCACCGCCATCGAATTAATGCCGGCTCTCGTATCATCTTTGATGTCTTGAAAAGCAAGACCTCAGCACTTCTGCTGAATATAAAATCGACAAAATTATAGGTGTTTGAGGGAGTATGTCTTTAAATTGGAATTTAGATGAGGATTTTCATTACCATGGCGACAGCGAGCGAGCTGGACATCGCAGCCATTGCCTAGAAGACAAGTGCCGAGCCTAGACTCGTGAGCCGTGTCATGAGATTGCTCACTGCGATGGGTCTCTTCAAAGAGGCCGGAGAAGAAACATATGCTAGCGGACCTCTGGTTTCTGTGTATGCGGATGCATCCCCTTTTTCGCAGATAGTGTTCACTTGTGAGTTCTTCACCACAGCACAACACTACTTTCCTAGAGACAGCTCGTACTAACAGGAAGTCACTTTTAGTAGCCAAATCAACGAGTTTCACGTCAAGCTACCGGAATATCTTCATGTGCATGAGTACTAGAATTCCACAGCAGCAACCGACGGACCTCAGGACCCTGGCAGTTGCCATGGACACCAAGCTGCACTATTTCGACTGGTTGAATGCAATCCTAAGCAAGCGATCAAAGAGCAGTTCGAGAGGCTGCTGGATGATTGTGGATTTGTTTGAGCTGGTCGAAGTCCCGAGGCCGGGGGTTGGAAACCTGAATCTGGGTATTTGTTTGAGACTGCTTTGAAGAAGTGAATACATCTCCGTGCGTCTAGTATTGCAACAGGCTAGCTTATTACTAGCCTGGCATGGTTCTCAGTTCGATTCGATTCAACATTGTTTTGTTAACAGACTTCAAACCACAAAACACAATGCTAAATTAGTGCGAGGTAAGTAGGTAAATATTCGAATCCAGCTGTATACCGGTCATATGTATACTCGTAGCTGATCGTTTTCGATGACTGCATATCCGAGGGAATTGAGCCACCTGTTGTCCTGGAATCATCCAGGTTATCATAACCTTTAAAAGTTGAAGTGAGTAAGATACAAGCTAGAGAAGCGACCATCTTTCCCCCTTTTCATAGGCGATCATCACGTGCACGCACCGTACGCATGGTCCCTACGCGCTACTTGATCCGCATACGCTTTCTGAATACACGAAAGAGTGTAAGTCTTGGCAGTGGATCTTTGACAAATTATGCTGCGAGGACTCGGCCCGCAGTATGCACGCTCTGGAATATGATCCAACATTGAGTTAGATAGGCTCCCTTGAGGTAGACAGCCAATATCTTAGACTCTGTGTGCCTGCCTATATCTTGGTATCTGCCGGGATGAATGTCTGAAAGGAAGCCTATCCTTCTGTCGGCCTGTCCCAACGCCAGAGCACGTGCGGTTGGGGAAGGCGGCGTTCAAGGCGAGAAGGATGGGGGATCAGATGCTTGGGAAACCATCACAAAAGAAAATAAAGAGGTTGACATCGGGAGAAGATACAAGGCGCAAAACCTCTCCATCAGAAACGATTGGTGTACTATGAAAAAGAGTCACGCGTTCAATGGCATCCCCGGTATCAATGTATTGTAAACATTTGCCTAGACTCGCTACAGATTCCAATGCAAAAAAACCCAAAATTTCCAACTTGTGGCAAATGCAGCTTCTTAAACATAGTTACATAACATCACCATCTAGCGTTCCATCTTTTCTCTTTCTCCAACGTCGAGAAGTCCATTCCGTTTCGAACGACGTTCTTTGGTTATACATCCAATCATCTAGAATGACCCTGTCGGCGAAAAGTGTTAGCGCTACCCAAGAATTTGAGTCGAAGGGGATAAATAAGCATACCAGTCTTCCAGTTATATCTTGCATTTGTCCAGAGCTCCGCTCCTCCGTACGCATCAACAAACCACTCAACAAACTCCTTGCTCGCTCGTGGCACCTCTGCAGTGGTAGGAAACGCGTGGTTGTTAGCACACCACCAAAGGCAAAACTGAATATCATCGGCGTCGGTCCTTTTTTTCGCCTGGGAAGGTCGGGTCATAATAGAGTTGCATTTCGCATTCAAGATCAGCGATGGCTTCAGAATCTTGACACCATTGACCTGGACAACAGATGTATTATTATCAAAGCTCTCCCTGAACAGTGATGGTGGCGTTAGAATCTCGATTTCCACCCTTGGGTCACTCTTATAGTGTGTATGGAGGGTTCGCTTGTCCACTTCGAAGAACTCCGATTGGTTTTTCAACATCAGCCGCGCAGCTTTTGTTGCGTTTTGGGGGACGACGAAGTCGACGTCTTCGGTCTCCCGGGTCGATCCGAGAAGGGAGCAGGCTGCGCCCCCAACAATGGCATAGACTTGATTCCCTAGAGACTGTTTTATCGCCTCGGCAGCTGCGCGAATCTGATCAGGGCGTGGCATTCTGGATTGGGAAGGCCCTGACCCTGAACTGTACGAAGAATCCATGTCTATCCTGTGATGATCTTAGCAAAAAGTAAAGTCTCTCATAGGCATCTACTTTCATACCGGGGAAGATAGTAGAGCGGTTGAAAACAGGAAAGGAAATGAATGTCGAAAAGCACTTGGTAGAAGGAGACGTAGATAC
The DNA here is from genome assembly GCA_007821535.1 of Lachnellula occidentalis. NCBI lineage: Eukaryota > Fungi > Ascomycota > Leotiomycetes > Helotiales > Lachnaceae > Lachnellula > Lachnellula occidentalis. The sequence goes on along the minus strand of QGMI01000076.1, from coordinate 16,752 downwards.
GGCAATGCGAAGGCAACAGATAGTAATATAGAAGAAGCTGAGATTGTTTGATGGAAAGATGCGATGCATATTGACGTGTCAATGACAGAGACTAAATACTTTTCGAAGCTGCCGTTGAAGAAGATACCAACACTGCATGGAGTACATTCGAGACTACCAACTGAGGCACAACCACAACTAATGCCAACATGAGACAAGCCGACGTACTATGCGCGCGGCAGTAAGTGTTTAGATGAGTATTGTGGGTTGTTTGTTCAACAGGTGAGTGAGGCTAGTTCAGTATCTTGGCTTGGTACGGTCTCTACCGAGGTCTAGCCGGGTAACCCCAGAGCTTTTGCAAAAGAGGCGCGCGCGTATCAGTATAACATAGCCCTTTTACAGAAAGGCCTGAAACAGTAGGCCCAAGACCATGGAGAATAATGCAATAATGGGGGAATGTAGACCTCGGCAGACCCAAGGTGGAGGCCTATAGGTAGGACTGCCGGTTAGCGAGCGGGCCCGCGCTAATCGTGCTACACGAGCCACTGAAGCTAGGTAGGTACCTCTAGGTATCTACCTACGCTACCTAGCTTAGGTACCTCAGGCATAAAATGTGGCTCGGGCCTCAGACAAGCCTACAGTACCGGTAGCTAGGAGGTATATACTAAATACAACTCTCGAGCCTTGTCGTCTACTTTTCCCACTCTACATCCTCATAATTCCACCAACACTTGATTACCAGCTCAAGATGGCAACCGAACATGCTACCCGATTTCAGCCATGCTACATCTTGCGCGACAGCAAGATCCCCTGCGTCATATGGTGTGAGGATGCAGTTGGGTACTACGGAGTCCCCACAGTAGTCTTCAGCTTGTACATCCTCGTACCCGACATCGACAACGCTGCTAACGTCCTCATAGAGCGAGGCTGGCATCTCGAGGACAGAGCGCAAACTAAATTTGGAAATGCCCAGCTAGGGAGCGCCCATCACCGCTTGACGCCGCCAATCGATGAGACCCAGAACAGACCCGCCCTGTCCCCGGGAATGGAACCACCTCCGCCACCATCACCGAGTAAAATACCTGTGGAACCAACGACTACTATCCTCCTTCCAGCCTCCGAATGGAATTACACCTTCCCCTCGATTATTCAAAGTTTCTTTCCGCCTTTACCCGAGCTCGTGGATGCTCTGATCGACAGGCTGCTCGATGACCCTCTCACAGATGGTATGTGGAATCGATTGGCAGTTCTCATAGCCTACCTATACGGTTACGTCCCTGCTGTGAAAGAGAAATCTTTCGCCGATCAGCTGAAATACGAGCATCGGCAATACCACTACGACTCCTTGTCAGGAATGGCATCGGGCACGTTGCCATTCATACGCCATGAACGCAAAATCCGCGATGCGTTACGGGAGGGCAGGTTTCAGCTGTGTGATTGTTCTGCTGATCGAGAGGATGAGTCGCTGTTCACGGACAAGGTTCTGGCGCGGATTAGGGCATCGATGCCTTCGCCCTTCTCGCCGGAAGAGTATGAGGCTGATAAGAAAAGGGAGGAGGAAGAAGAGCGGCGGCAATGGGCTGATGAAGATTTCAGCGAAGGGTGATCTGATCTGAGAAGATAGAAATGAACCTATGTTTCTTGTAGAAGCGAAGCCGAGTTTACCAAGGGCATTCTCCAACTCGAAGTACGGAGACGCGACAAAGAGCCGTCATGTCGAGACGTATTATTGCCTAGACAGTGTGGTCGTTGTCGCCAATAACCTGTTGACTACCTGAGAGCGTTTTTGATGTTTTCGTATTCGAAGCAATCAAGTCATCTATTATCGTAAATAATCTAAGTCGTTAATCTTAAGGGTGAGGGTGAGTACCTATATATAAGCTAGCGACGCGACCCTCCCCTATTATACTTCGTAGGCAATATCACGTGCATGTACCCTACGTCATGGTCCCCACGCGTTACTTGATGGGCGCGCTGCCAAGGTATCAAGTCAATCAAGTAAATAACCTTACCATACAGTGGCACCACCTTCAAATGCAAATAAAAACAGCCCAAATGTCTCAATAACTTCACATAATACCCAGAGACAGATTCTCTCCTTTCCCTTCTTTTCCCAGCTCAAGATACCCAGGATGCGGGTCGCAACGCGGCTGCTCCCGAAAGCAGCATCGGTATCGCTATCAACATCGCAATCTCAGAATCCCATCATCTGCTGGCGAAGTGTTACACAACCGGCAGCGCCGCACCACCGAGATTTCACCTCTGGAACAAGAACTGTGCGGCAGAAGGAGGATTATGAGGCCAAAGCGAAGGATTTGAATCAGAAGGCCCAGGATGAGCAGGAGAAGGGGTTTAATAATCAGCTTGATGATGCGATTGGGGAGCAGAGGGAACTGCAACATAGGACGCCGTGGCACAGGGAGGGTTCGGATAAACCGCCTGTGAAGAGGAATAGGAGTGCGGGGGCTATGACCAAGGGTTTGTGTCTCTGCTTTGAAATTTCGATATTGTGCTAATGGTCTGTTCTATGAAGGGAAATTCCTCACGACTCCATCACGCCTCATGAAACTCATACTACCGCTCACGACCCTCGACAAGAACAGCGACAGGAAGGATATTGAACCCCTAGCGTTACTGGTTCATCCCCAACAACCACTCTCGTATCTTGAACGCCTCATCCAGTCCGAGCTGCCTATGATAAAGACGAAAGATGGCAAGGAGAAAGTTCCAGATGTGTTCTTCCGCGCCGAAGACAGTGCACAGGATGAGATCAAAGCGGATACGCGGGAAGACGACGAAGACGAGGATGTAGAAGAGCATCAGGAACGTGGGAGCGACGAGCAGATGGTTGATGGCAAGAAGATGAAGCTGGGTAAGATCGAATCTGGTTCTAAAGACACAGAAGCCAAGAAAGAGACGCAGATTGAGGCCGGACTAAGAGGTGGGCCAGGCGAAGGAGGAGTGGAAAGCTATTCTGGACGAGGCCACGAAGGCTCATACACGGATGGCGAGAAGAAATTCGTGCGCTGGTCGTCGTCTACCGAGATTGGAGATTTCATCCGTGATGCTGCGCGCGGCAAAGAATTCGCGGTTGAGATTGAGGGCGCCAGTAAGGAGATTCGGGTCGGTGTTCCTAGCTTCAATGACCGGACGCATTATCTGCGTGTCAGATTAAGGAAAGCGAGTAGGAAACTTGCAACTCTTACTACTTTGAAGAAGGAATGCGATGAGCTTGCTCACAAAAGTGCGCAGCGGATAGCAATGGGTGGGTTTGGTGTCATGCTTACCTGGTGGCTTGCAATTTACCACTTTACGTTCCAGACAGACTATGGCTGGGACACGATGGAACCCGTTACCTACCTTGTTGGGCTCTCGACGATCATGACGGGTTATTTGTGGTTCCTGTACCACAACCGCGAGGTTTCGTACCGATCAGCGCTCAACTTGACGGTGTCTCGCAGACAGGATACGCTGTATCAATCGCGGGGCTTCGACTTGCAGAAATGGGAAGCGTTGATTGAGGAAGCGAATGCGCTGAGGAAGGAAATCAAGAGCGTGGCGCGCGAATACGATGTGGAGTGGGATGAGCGGCAGGACGAGGGGAGTGAGGAGGTGCATGATGCGCTGAAGCAGGAGCGAGCTAAGAATCGGAGTAAGAAGGAGGATGATGATGAGGATGAGGATGGGGGAGATAAGGAGACGAAGGGGAAGGAGAAGAGTGGAAAGAAGGAATAGGTGCAAGTACGAGGCCCGTCCATTTCAAGCCGGAACACCTTTACATGCAGAGCCGGGATGCCATCATGTGTGGGCATGTACATGGGGTGTTCCGAGTTCGGCTCTCTTATATATCCACTGGCGCATGCATATAGATGCTGCAATCTTGCAAGCGAGCAAGCAATATGATACCAATCTATGATTCATGGGGCGTTTCTGGGGAAGTGGTGTTGTGTTGTGCTGTGGTGGCACACATGATATGCTGACGAGATGAGACGACTGACTTGGTTACTTTGGCCCAACTTAAGCGCCCCTCCCCCATTTTGCCACCATGTGTTACAGATTGCGAAGATACTACAGCTGATGAGATAGACCAGTTTTGTATTGAAGTGTAGACAGGACTTCAAATGCGGGCGGGCGATTAGGGTCGGATTGTATAGTTTTCCTACTGGAGGCCGGTTGGTTGTGTTGAAGTGACTTCTTTTCTTTTATTCTCTCTTCATTCATTGCTGTTAATCCGAAGTCATAGAGAAGTTGAGCGCGCCGGAGAGAATGAAGGCGGAAAAGCAACGACGAGGAAGTTCATATGAACTCTGGCGGTGGCGATTTCAAGAGCTAAAGACTTTCATGTGTATTTACGGGCTCTTTCTCTATAGATGAAATGGGCATATCGGATTCAGCGGTGCAAATCCATTGAAAGGTAGCAACGCGTCGTCTCAATACGGATGATAGTATATGGACTCTCAACTCATTCATGCTGCCTGGTGGATACGATAGGATGCATGACTTGCGGGAGAAAGAACCCATTCTTATCACCGGTACATGCATCCTTTCATCTAATAACGTCCTGCAGACTGTGCATCTCCGGACTTTATCCATCCCACCATAGATTCTGAGGCGACGGAATAGAAATCCGGTATGTGGGTGGGTAGGTGCCGCTCTGCCGCTTCGAACCGCGTGAAGCCATCCATTGAGCTCTTACATGTACCTGCTTTGTATAGACTAGGCCTACTGCAAACCGGGGACCTGGTACTGTGAACCTTATGCTGATCCTTGGACGGCAGTCGTTTGGCAAGGCTGAGAGAGAAGCTGTTGAAGCGTGGAGACATGACCTTATGTTAGGTAGATATTCCACGAATCGCGCACTCCGGTGATCTAGCACTACTTTCATGATGCATCAAGATATGCGACAAGATGGCTCCTAGAGAGATCAAGAACATTGCATGCTTTTTCGTCCATTAAGTGTTGACTATAATATCAAAGACAGAAAAGTACTGTAATAATGAGAGAAGTCGTAACTCATTTGTGTATGTTCCTTGTTTGTGGAGACAATGCGTGTGATGAGAACCTGTGAGAAAGACGAAGGAGATCATTTCTGACGAAGCCACCCAGCCTTGTGCGACCTCATATCCAGAGGTATCGACCCCGACCATTATGCAGTACAAGCTTCACCTCTCAACATCTCTGACGGGATCATAGTAGCTTTTCGTGCGTTTTCCATCGTGTTGCTTGTGGCCCTGTTGGACCTGTGTATGGCTGCTCGTTCTGGTGTCGTATGACCCGTAGTCATTTTCGTAACCAGAGGACGATGACTCTGTTCAATATCAGCATACTAAGATGTATCAAGCCGAGAACTTTCGGCAGAACAACAAATCTCGCTGATGGGTCAGAACCTGGTGTGTTCAAACCGGCAGGGAGGCGAAGTAAAAGTTCAGATCAAGCATCATTGGCAATATCAGCATTGCAGATTTCACCAAATTTCTCAATCTTTCCATCTGCCGAGCGTGGGGAGAGAAGCATAAGTGAGAGGAAAGGACCCACCAGACGTCATAGAACCGTAGGCTTGAGTGTCGTAGTACGCACTGCTAGTACTAGAGCTCGCACTCGCTGAATGCTGATGATGGGGTCTCTGATGGGAACTATGCTGGGATGGGCTTTTCCCAGAATCGCCGTTACTCGGCATATTTCTATTTCGTCCATCTCTGTACCGGAACTTATGATACAGGAACCATCTTGCAATCCAATTCGGGCATTCGTCGGGGCTAGGTCCAGCCAGATTCCAGTAATACGAAGTTTGTGCGTTGCCGGATTCGGCAATAAGTTTCATTGCCTCATCCTTTGACTTCTCGTTGATATCACTCCAGTCGTAAGGAGGTTTCCGCTTGCAATTCTCCTTGAGATGGTATTTATCTGTTGTTAACCACTGGTAGTATCTGTCCGCTTCTTTCTGGAAAGGTAGGGTCATCAGTAAGCATTTATGGTCTTTCACATCAAGGTTGATGATCGCTGACAGGGATGGGGATCTAGCGAAGGCAAGGTAGCTTACCGCCATCATGATATATGTCTCCGTACCCATGTTAAGATGTCCTAAGAGTTCATCTTTTGTCTGGCTCATGGCCAGAGGGGCGAGCCCTGCCATGCTGGTGGTCGTGTTGCGGGGACTTTTGCTTCAGGGGTGATTTTTGATATCGCATGGGCCCATACATCTAGCGGAGTGCGTCATATGAGGACAAGGTTTCGATGGCGAAGGTCTTGATATTTCACCCATGTTTGGCCGGCATGGAGACTCTTACAGGCACCCTTTAGATGCCTGCTAAACAGACTCTAATTGCAGTGGCGTCATGGGAGCAACTTAAAACATTGTGAAGGACTATATGCTCGCCACATATCGCGTGCATTTACAGGTTCTCGAGGGTGAGGGGTACGACGAGCAATTCTTCTCAAACGGCTGCTTACTGGTCATTGCCATCATGCTGGCTTCTTGCTGAGACAACGTCTTCAACCAGCGAATGCCGTAAATCAGATGATAGATTGCGGCCCAAGAAGCAAGAAGCAAACACGCACGCTTTTGAACTTCCAGGTTCCTCCGTGGCTTTTTAAGGCCTTTTGGGCGATCCTAGTTGGGCTGGATAGCGGGTAAGGCTCCCCGGTAATCCTTTCCAATGAAATGCAAATGTAGCTGCCACCAATTCGGAGATGCTTCCGTGCAACCAACGGGAAAAGCTAGCTGTAGGGAAGACGCATAAGACATGCAACTAGCTAGCCCATCGTCAGTATTCAACGAGTAAGGGACCTGGTGGTCCCTGCATGAAAACTGGTCATACATGATAGGTGGTACGGCATCGAGGACATGTCTTCTCGGGAGCGGTCTGGTGAATCCAACCAGTGTCGACGGACGATGGCAGGTCAAGACTTGAAAGAGGACTACGATACTTGGTATATAGTCACGGTGCTTAGTCAGACTTGGAGAAGCAAAACCCGGTATCAAAGAGCATAGAAGCATCGATATATCGGAGTAGTAAGGCTTGAAGCAACCAATAAGGACGATCTAAGACATCCTGCAGACTTCTGCAGATCTCACTCGCAGAATATGATAAACTATGAACCTGGCTAGGCTGTATGTCTGACGTATGGTAGAGAAGAATATTGTGACAACTCATGATCATATCCCTGGGGCCTGGCTATCTCTCTTGCATGACGCCAATGTGCTATCGACATTGGAGATTTCCGGAGGTTTGCTCCGGTATATTAAGCCGAACGCAACTGCGGTGGTACTACTTCGTACAATAGCAAGGCTGTTTGTGGCAGCGACGTTGGCAATCGATCCAGCCTCGTGGGGGGTCACTTGGAAGGTCGTTCAGCCTTGAACGACAAGTTCAAGCAGAGGAAGTCGAAGCATTTTCAAACAACTCCTCAGCTTGAGAACAAGGTTCCTGATTTCCTACCGGTAGCATTAGCGTGATCACTATCGATCGTGGGGTCGTCCTAGTGGCAATCGTAGAATGGCGTTGTTTGATCCAGAGTATATCAATGCCCAAAGCCCGTAAGCCGGTAGCTGCAAGGTCGTTTTCCCCAGCAGCTTGCTTTTCGCATGCTGCCAAGGAGAAGGGGAAACGCCAGTGGTCACACACGTCGGTTTCCAGTGGCCACAGCGGCGGCGCATCTTTGGTACAGTATCTTCCTTTGCATTGTCTTCTACAAGAGCAAAGTCAGCGCAGCCCACACCGGTCTCAAGCTGGTACCTACTCGTTACAGCTACAAATCGTACTAGAAATGAAGAATGCGTATTTCCCGGCTGACTGTGTTCGCGTTTCTTGCTTTTGGGGTGGAAAGAATAATGATCTGGCAGTGCTGTGCTCTGTTGCTGCATTGGCTTTGTTTTCTCCTGTGAAGTTGTGCCGTCGTGGGTGGGGGTGTGGGGTTTTCCGCGTTGCGGGGTGACAGAAAAATTCGAACCCCTCCTTTGAAAGTGGAACGATCAGGATACGTACAACTGCGCAGCTGAAGCTTCTCCTGCATATTATCATTCTTCCATACGCCTTCAGCCCTTCGAAAGTCGTGCAGCGACCATTGGCAGACAAGAATCGTCCAAGGCCACCATCCTTTCCGCACACCATAGTTCAAGTACTGGCTCAAGCATAACAGCATGCCACCCGGTCCGCACATTGTACATCTGCCAAATGGCCAGAACTTGACTGTTATGCCCGTCTTCGGGGGCTACTTCTTCAAATCCAATGAGCTCAACATCCACAGCAGTGTTTTCCCTGCCGGCTGGACCGTCATCATTCAGTCTGAAGAATTCGCGGACGAGCATGAGAAGGATGCGGACTCCAACCAGGCAGAACTCAGTGGCATGCCAAAAGAAAGGCCCCGTCACATTCGTGCCTTCAGGCAACCTACGTTGCAGAATGACAACCTCTTCATATCATCGATATCGAATCCCTCGAGTAACGACTTCAAACCCGCCACAAGCCCAACTCGACAGATTGCCATGATGCTGTGGGCTTCTCTATACTGGTACTTTCAATTGAAAGAACCGTCGCCGTATCTTACGACCGAAGCATCAAAGAACACACCAGAAGCTGGGAAACCGAGGGCAGATTGGCGTATAAATATCAAGCGGGAGGGGGTCTTGAGGGGCCGAAATCTGCTACAGAAGCTGGAGAGAATGGGCCTGATCACATCTGAAGACTCGTCGGTTGGCCTAAACCCACAGGAGAATACCCCCCAAGGGTGGTCGGACATGTTCACTTCGAGACGGACATATTGGCAGTTATCTGCGAAGCTCTTCCTCTTTACCTTCACGCCTGCAACTGGGACCCCCTTTCCAACATCCCCACTGAACAGCCGGCCAAACTCTCCAGTTCGAGGTGAACCAAGGAACCACTCCCCCTCAACAGAACCTAGTGCTCCCCTTACGAGTCCCGGCTTGCCCCCATCGAGCTCAGGACTGTGGTCACCACACACACCAGGCCCCTTCTCGTCCGGCAGCCATCTACCAACGTATTTCCCTCCGCCTCCCGTCCAATACACCATGACATCTGGCGTACGGCATCCCATCCGTCCCAAACCACCGCGCCAAGGTGAAGTGTTCTATACCCGCTACATACCCAGCGTAGGCCAATATCTCTCATTCCGCTGCGCATCCCTAGCCCCCAAAGCCGTAGCCTACAACGGCCCAGCCTCCTTCGCCCACACCGTAAAGCATTCCGCAGCTTCCTCTCTCTCATCCCTCCCACCCCACGTCTCCGCCCTAGACATCACACACACACCCCCACCCCCATCCTCCGAAACAGACGACACAACCCTCATGACCGACATCCAACTCCTGCACAAATGGATGAACGACCCGCGCGTCTCGCGTTTCTGGGGCTGTGCTGGCCCCTCAAAAACTCAGGAGGACTTCTTACGCTCCAATCTCACTTCGAAGAACTCGTTCCCGGCTATTGGGCTGTGGGATGGCAAACCGTTTGGGTATTTTGAGCTTTACTGGGTCAAGGAGGATATACTTGGGAGGCATCTAGGTGACGGGGCCGGGGATTTCGATAGAGGTATCCATGTGCTTATTGGGGAGCAAGAGTTCAGGGGCAAACATAGGGTGCAGTGTTGGCTTACGGCGTTGGCACATTGGGCGTTTGTGCAGGATTATCGGACGAATGCTGTAGTGCTCGAGCCGAGGGTTGATAATGAGAGGTATGTTTTTCTTCTTCTCTTTCACTCCCTCCTATTTGAGAAAGAGCAAGCTGATGCTTGGGTTGGTAGGTTCATTTCACTTCTCAATGATGCGGGGTATCTGAAGGAGAGGGAGATCACGTTCCCGCATAAGCAGAGTGCGTTTGTGAAGTTGCGCAGAGAGAATTTCGAAGCGCCTGCGCTGTGAGTTTAAAAAGAGGGCCAGGCAAAGATATCAAGGTTAGGTGATGATACACACGGATGGTTATGAACGGTCTAATGACATTGTTCTGAGATACACTCTCATGATTTGCCACGTAGCCACAGACAGATTTGAAGGCTGCTTTGAACACAGTACTATCTCTAAGCAGAGATGAGGCGCTGACATTGATCTGGCACAGCAGAAAAACAATGCGTACCAAAAGGTCGGAAATTTCCATTACATAAGTCATCAAACTCGCAGATATTTTATCTATCCTAAGCACCGTAACCTTCCCCCGTCCGTATCTAACCCAGTGGTAGCCCAACGATCAAGTTATCCCATTCAATATTCGTTGCCAACATCTTCTTTCCTCTTCAAATTCGCGATCTATCTAGTACCTAAAAGACCCGCCCGATTGCTGCTGTTGAGGCGGATATCCATTCCCATTGTCATATTGCGGATTCCCTTGGCCTTGTCGTCCACCCCCATACTGCTGTTGAGGTGCGTAACCATCTCCATATTGAGAACTGTCTCTTCGATCATCACCACCATACTGCTGTTGAGGTGCATAGCCATTATCGTATTGAGAGTTGTTTTGCTGTCCTTGTCCTTGTCCTTGTCCTTGTCCACCGCTATACTGCTGTTGAGGCGCGTAGCCATTATCATATCGCGCATTGCTCTGTTGTCCACGTCCATCTCCATCGCCATACTGCTGTCCGTTGCCCTGCTGAGGCCCAGGACGATTGTTGTATTGCTGCTGCTGTTGGCCATTGTCGCTGTGCGACGCATCGTCAGCTCGCCTGCCATTGGCCATCTCCTCTTCCGTCGGCATATTGACCACCATCATGTACATGACATTCTATTCATCTCCATTAGCCCTGCTATCTCCACACGGTTCGAGCGAAACATACCTGGCTCAGAAACTTATTCAGATTCCCCGTCAACAATCCGCCTTTCTTCTCCCTAGGAGCTCTGTCTCTCCTCCCTCCCTTCCTGCCCTTGTAGTTTCGACTATACTTATTTTCCTCCTGATTTTGCTCCCGATTCTCGTAGCCTTGATTTCCACTCTGTTGATTCCGACTCTGCTGTTGCTGTTGCTGGGAACCGGGTCCTTGGAGAGAGCTCTTGGCCGCATTCGCTAGACCCCCGATGATACCACCACGGCCTCCGTCGGAACCAGCACGAGGTGCCATTTTTCCACCTGTGATTAAAGCGACTAGGCCACCGGAGTTTGCGGGGTGGTTGGGGTCTGAGTAGCGGGATGAGAATTTTGTTTCCGGGACGTTGGAGAGCATGCTGTTGGGGTTCTGGCTGACCTTTGTTTCGACTTCAAGTCAGTGTTATGTTCAAAAGACAACGACAGAAATGTGATAGGAAGGGGCAGTGGTACGCACATATTCAGCAGTTGCCCTCCGATCAAAATACCCGGCCACGAATTCTCTGCCCCTCGCCATCTTGCCCAGCGTCGTCTCGGCATCTTTCTGCGCAGCCAGCTTATCCAGCGTTGGAAAGACCAGCGGTGCAGTCTCGGGGAACTGCCACTCGCCGTGCGTGACGCCGTCCGATTGGCGGAGTTTGGATGACATGGATGCAGGTTTGGTGCGCGATTTAACGGTTGCGTTCAGGTCCAGGGCCTCGACGTGGTCTGAGGATGCTGGGTTCCAAGTCATGATCAAGCAGTAAAGGCCTCGCGGACGGAAGAACTCGTCGTTGATTTTAGCGAGGAATCTGTTTGTTCTGCATGCGCATATATCAGCATTTGTCCACATCCGCGTCTTAGGATACATACCGTTCTCTTCCCTGCACTTCAATGGCAACATCAGTTCCCTTCCGGATCGCATACCCCACAGCCGATCCAATGACCATCGGCATCGGAATCGTAGCCAACGCCGCGAAATTAACAGTTTTGATCCAGGGGTTCGCAGTACTGTTTTTCTCAAACGAGTCCAGGAACTCGAGCCAGGTCGCTTGGTCGATACCGCAGTTCTCGAGGACGGGCGCGTAGGCTCTGATGAAGCCGCGGCTGCGGTCCTTCGGTCTTCGTTGTGGGATCACGACGGGGAAAGGAAGTCGTTCTCGTTGTTGTGGTCCTTGTTCGGAATAGCCTGGTGGGGGGTGGTGGCTCAGGAAGTCGTCTCCGGTGGGTGGTGCGGCGTTCTCTGGGCTGGGGCCTCTGAGTTCGTCTTGGGCTTCGTCGAGGGCCCAGTCGTCTTCGAGCTCGTCTTCGGCTTCGTCTTTAGGAGGCCCGCGACTCGCATCGCCTTTCTCGTCTGGATATTGGCTGGGACCGGATCTTTCATCTTGAAAGTTTCTCTCGCCTTGGTATGGGCCGGGTCCGGGACTGGGCATCTGATTCCGATATTGGTTATTGCCGGCTGGCTCGCCTTGACCAGACCTGTCATCCCCATACGGGTTCTGACTAGGCTTTTCGCCTGAGTACTGACCAGACATTCTCTCACCCTGATACTGCGAAGAGCTCGTTCTCTCAGCCCCATACGGTCGGTCATAACCACCCTGTTGCTGATCCGGATACCGTTGCTCCCTGTTTCCGCTGTTCTGCCCTTGAGAATAGCCACTTTGCTGCCCCGAACGATAATCTGGCGCATCGTAAGCAGGCGGTGGCCCATTCATATTCCGAGGCTGCCCGTTCATATTCCCATTCATATTCCGAGGCGGTCCATTCATGTTCCCATTCATGTTCCCATTCATATTCTGACCCGGGCCCGGACCATCCCTCCTCATATCTCCTCCCCGATACGGGATCTCCTGTCTATAACCGCCGCCATCTCTCTGCTGCCCCTCCTTTCCATCCTTATGCGCCTTGATGCTCTCAGATATAAGCCCTACGCCACTAGCAAGGCCTGAAATAAGACCGCCTTTCTTGCGATCTCTGCGACCTCCTCTTCTGCGACCTCCTCCATCGCTATCGGAGTCGCTTCCACGACGGTCTTGACGACGGTTACCAAGCCTGTTCGCAAGCCTCATTGCTGGAATGAGTGTGGAAAGGTTTGTTTATGGTTATAGAGGTGATTGTAGAATGAAGAATGAAGCTTCAAATAGGCTAAAATTTTGCAATGAATTTTCGGAAATTGAAAGTGCAGAAGTGTTTGTAGATATAGGTAAGTAAGTACTGTAAGCAAGACCCTTGGATGGCTGCGCCGCTAATGCGGGGTATTTACCTACCTATGCTTGTTTGGGTAGTGGTATCGAAACCTGCTGAGTATATTCTAGCCAATTGCAGGACTTTGTATAGACCCGTTTGCATGCTGACTCGGTGTCGCCTTGAAGTGGTGTCAATTGGGGCTGAATGTTAATATCAATTGGTGCTGCATGTGAAGAAATGGAGGGGCTATGTATACATCCAAGTTGAGGCTTTGTTCCGTTTTAGTTCAGCCTTGTCTTGCCAAGACTATTTTTAGATGGGCGGGATGAATTGACCTATCAGGGATGAGCAATTGGTGTCTTGATCTAGCTGTTTTGGGATAGCTGGATGCTGAGGCTTGGCTTGTTTGGGATAACTAGATGTTGAACGCGGTACCTTGTAGTAGACATGTATAAGGTAGGTATACTTACTCATCTAAACCTGCATCTTGTTATAACATATTATTTACTAGGCTTGCTATATGTAAAAATTATAGCAGCTTCGGAAATATTTTTAACACAATATAGGACGAGGTTTATCAGCAAGTTAATCCCCGAATAAGCGTTCAGCTAATATATGTCTTGTATCGCACTATATGTAGAACAACTGCAATATTTATAACAGTAATAGTCGGCTGACTTCCAACTATGCATTTGCTTGTAAGCCGACTTTAACTCTATACGTCCTCATCCCACCCTTGCTCCGGCCGCCCCCTACCGGTAAGCTACGATAAGAATGCTTGATTATGATAAGCATATAACCTTACCCGACCTTAACCTCCCCTCCTCGGCCACCTTCATTACTTTCTTTGCTGATCGCTGTCCATTCGGAGGTATTAAAGTTAACTCGGGGCTATTTTGACTAAAAAGCGTTACTTTTGGACGTCGTAAATATGGCAGCAGTTGCAAATCCGTTACAAGCAGATTCGCTGGCCCAAGCTCGCCAAGCCCATGTATACCTCGAGGAACGGGTAAGAACTCCTCATTAACCTTCTCATTAACCACTACTCGCATTCTTACTAAAAGCTAACTTCCTGATCTCCTTCTCCGCAGTTAAAAGCGAGTTCAGCAACCACATCCTTTCGGTCGATCCCCATTATCGACTTGACACCCTCCTTCTCACCATCTCGCGCCGATCGCCAGAAGGTAGCAAACGAAATCCACGACGCCTGTACTACTGTAGGATTCTTCTACATCAAAGGCCATGGCATTCCCCAAGGCGTGTGCGATGATGTCCTCAAACTCGCCGAGCGATTCTTCCACGAATTACCAGAGTCCTCGAAAGAAGCAATACATATGAAGAACTCTCCACAGTTCCGCGGATACGAACCGGCTGCATACTCTTCGGTGAATGATTTCGCAAGCAAGGAGACGAAGGAGGCTTTCAATTGGGGATATGAGGCTGGGCTCGATCCAACCGGGGGTGATGGCAAGTACGTTGAAATTGATGGCAGCTCGGATGGAAGCAAGAATCAATGGCCTTCAGAGGATGACTTGCCTGGTTTTTACAAGGGGATTGCTGAATACTATTCCCATGTAAGCTCCGTCAAATGTCGCCGCTAGGCTACAGCTTGCTAACCTATTATTACAGGTCTTGCAACTATCTCGCCATCTATGCCGTCTCTTTGCCCTCTCCCTCAATCTCCAGGAAGACTTTTTCGAACCAATGATAACACACCCAGGTGGAATAGCCCGGCTGATTCGCTACCGACCAAGCTCCAATCCGAAACCCCTGTCTGAAGTCGATGAGGATGAGGAAATTGGCTTAGGTGCGCATTCGGACTACGAGTGTTTTACACTCCTACTCCAAGACTCGAATCCTGGTCTCGAAATACTGAGTTCTGATGGACACTGGATAAGCGCACAGCCCGTCGAGGGTGGGATTGTAGTCAATGTGGCTGATTTCTTGATGAGATGGACCAACGACAAATACAAAAGTACTGTTCATCGAGTAGTTAATCGAACGGCGAAAGAGAGATATAGTATCCCTCTGTTCTTCTCTATCAATTATGATGAGACCGTTGAGACGCTTCCTTCTTGTATAAGCGAGGATAATCCTGCCAGGTATCCACCAATTGCGGCAGGCCAATATGTCCTCGATCGACTGTCCTTGACGTTGAAAACCGGAAAGTACTGATAGGATTTATGGTCCCGCGAACCACGGATAATGAGAACTCGAGGGTACTCGAGGGCTGGAAACCCCCAACACCGTCATTCATCCTAGTACACGATACACAGGCATCAGGGTTTCTGAGTTGCCCTGTACACAGTCAATAGGGGGTCCTTCAACTGTCTGGTTGAGTTGACACATTTTAAGTGTCTTGTTTGTCAACACAGCAGTATCAATACAACAATTTGTTCTGACACCCAGTCTGAAAGTTCTGTCTATCGGGGCAAGCTGTACAGTTTATACTGGACTGGGAGACCATCCCTAAAGTTCCGCATTCTCTTTTCAACTGTTCTGCCTTTTACATCATTTCAAACATGTACAACTACCTGAAGTGGCTACAAAGATGGCGCTTCGAGCGATCTAAGATAGCTCTACGGCTCATTTACCACATGGCCTTTAGACCCATGCTGGTGGCTACCATCTCCATCACTATCGTTTAGTCTCTTGATCAATTGATCATCATCTGACTCTAGGTATCAGCTACTCCCAGCAATTATACAAATCATAAACCACATCTTGAATGCAAAGTGTTAAACTGCTGCCTATTTTACACGTGATTTGCCACGTACATCACGCTGCATCTCGTCCCTATATATCTTCATGCCTCCACGAGTATCTATGCAACCACACTTTCAACCTCCCCATCTCACCAAACCCTACATCGCTCTCTCCCACTAGCACTGCACTTCACCAAATATCACGCTCCAAACTCACAACCATGGGCCTCCCCTCTTCAGTCAAATGGTACCACATCCTCGGCTTCGCCCTCATAATCTACACCCACGACGCCTACCTCTCCACCCGCCGCAAATCCCACTCCCTCTACCGCTACACCCGCGACACACTCACCTCGCACAACCCTCTCGCCCCCACGCCCCCGACCGATAAATCCCTCCTCTCCTAACCCTCGTCTCCGCGCCCTCCCTGCCCACAGAACCCAGGTGGCTCGCCTGCGCATAACCCCTTTCCCCTTTGCCCTCGAAACGCGCCAACATGCTATGCCGTAGGACTCGGCTCTCCGTTCTCTATTGCCAAGATGCCCATCCTCCAGCCTCCATTACCGAATTCCCCGTCTCGCTGCACGTCTGCACCGAGTCTAGGTTAGAACCGAGGCTTTGAAATTCTCCAGCAGCTTAGTTTTCGCCCAGATCTGAGATCATTCGCATAGATGCCTTTTCTCTCATCCAGTATATCTATCAATCGACGTGTTTGATTGTGTTTCGGCACGTCCAGCGTGGGTTATTCTACAGTACGCCTTGCTCTAGCTCGCTAGTACCAAAGCCGGTGTGGTGACTCGTGAGTGGTCTAGAGCAAATGCAAAATCTGGCTGTAAGATATAATATAAACGTCAAATGACTAATACCGGACCCGGATTATTGTAAATGACTAATACCGGATCGATATTAATATTAATGACTAAGACCGGACTCTCACCAAAAAAGCATATCTATATCGCACGCTTCTACATCGCACGCTTCTACTACATTACACGCTTCTACTACATTGCACGCTTCTGCTGCATCGCACCCTTCTATATCGCACCCTTCTATATTATAAAGCATGCGATATAGAAGTGTGCGATGCAGTAATTAAT
>QGMI01000075.1:0-72487 GCA_007821535.1 Lachnellula occidentalis | reverse complement strand
ATCTTAAATACTTAAGTAGGTCCTAGAAAGATTAGCTAAAAGCAGCTTGAAAAGCAAGATTATTTAAGATTAGAAAGTTAAGAATTAGTTTAATAAAGTAAACCTTATTAAACATAGTCTCAGCTAGCTTCTGCTTCTTTCTAGGTTGAAAGAATATAGTAGCATTACTACTATTTAATCTAGAAGTAGTAGAAGAATCTAAATCCTTAGCTATAAGTTATATTAGTTAATAGTTATAATTAGATTAATAGGAAACTTACTAGTAGTATTAACTACTTCTCTACTAAGAAGCCTTCTAAAGTTAACTTGAGGATACTTAGTTTTATAGTGCGTGATATAGTTGCTTGTAGAATGATTGATTTGGTGATTTTGATAGATTTTTCTATAAGAATAGTAGTTAGTAAATTAATAATTAAATAAATAGTTAATTAAAAAATCTAGACTAACTAACAAGTAGCATATCCTTCTTTATGCAAGCACTTTACTATGACAGTTCGAGGAATAGTAACATCTTTATTAGGCGGATCTAGGATTTTTTCAAATAGTTGATATTTGAAACAAGGAGCTTGATCTTTAATTGCCTCTAGCTAGTAATCGCTATGATTTTAGGCAATAATTCGATTTGCAGTAGAATCTTGGGATTAGGATTGAGACATTTTATATAGAAAGTATAATAATAGACAAAGTGGTTGATTTGATATGAATTTTAGAAGGTAGTGAATAATAGATAAAATCGAGGAGAACTCTACTTCTTAAATTATAACTTTTATTTCTATTAATAGAAAACTTCGATTTTAAAGCAGGATTGAAGGATTAATCCTATAGGATTCAAAGGATTAGACGGAATCCTATAGGATTATTAATTAATCCTTTAGGATTTTCTATGTAGTAAGAATTAAAGTAAAGGATATAGGATACATTCTTATGAATCCTACGATTTATTTTTAGCAATTCTAGGTAAGCAGATCACTATGCCTATTATAGCTCTAGCTTCCGCGTTCTTAGAAATTCTATAGTTATGCTGATAATTGTTTATTATATACGTATAGTTAGATCTAAGCGTTTTATATATCAATTCTACTTTATAGTTGACTTGCTTAGCTATAGAATTAAGTAGCCCTTTAGGGTAGAAGGGGTTATCTAGGCTAATGCTTATAATCCTCTACTATGAAAATCCGTAGTTCGACTCTATATATAATCTAAGATTTATGATTAGCGTAGCTGCTAAAAACTAATACATTATATATCGCGCGAGTTTATTAGGGTCTCCCCCTTTATTTTTTAGCGTCTTAATCTATTTTTAGATCTTAAATTAATTATAATTAATTTTAATCGATTTGATTTAATTTGATTTGATTTAGTCTTTTTGCAGCTTGATTTGGTTTGATTATATATTGAAAATCAAATCAAATCAAATCATTTCACACGCTGTATATATAGGACACTTAGGTAAAAAAGCGGGGTACACTGACTAATCAAAGATAGCGCTGACATTCCTGAATCCTAATACTCGATCATTGACTTGATTATCGTGCCTGCTCCATCCTGACAACCCACCGCTTTTATATCAACCCAGAAGATGGCTCACGTATGTTCCAAGATGATCGATCTTCAAGCGTTTCCGAACGACATTTTCAATTACATTCTCGAACGCCTAGTCATCAAAATTGGCATTCGCAAGGCGCTTCTACTACGTACTGTGAATCGATCTTTTAACGCCGCAATCCTGGAAGCTATTTGTGTCCGTCAAATCGTTGACATATATGACCCCGCCACACCGCGCTTGGTACGTTCTATAGGCTCCACTCTTAGGGGCAAGATATTTGCGGTCAAATCACTTTCTGCCGAAGCGACCAGCAAAAGTCATCTTTCTGTTATCGCCAACGTCAATTTGAAGCTGGATACCTTAGTTGGCGAAAGCGACGAGGAAATGACAAAGTGCCGGCACGAGTCTGTTGCACAGGCGGTCGGTCTTATGCATTCTGTATCCCGGTGGGGTAACGAACCCGTCGACGCCAAAATGGAAGCACAGAATCTCTTGAGCGGCGCTATTATCATTGGCAATTTACCTCTCGTTAAATCATTGCTAGCGAGTAAAAGTTCCTCACACGCCTCAGTGGATGTTAACGGCGCTACACCGTACTTCGGGAGGCCTCTGACTCTTGCTGCAGCTTGGGGACACCTTGATATTGTTCGCTATCTCCTGGATTGCGACGCTCGTCCGGACCTGTTCTCTAGCCGATACCGACCTGGAGAAGACAGCCAAGGGGAAAATACAGACTGGGATCCACAAGATAAGGCATCACTCTGGCACGTATCCTTATACAGGGACCCTCCCGCCAGTGCATTGTGCGCCGCGGTTTTCGGTGGTTATGAAGATATCGTTCACCTATTGTTGCTTCCCCAGTATCGACTATCCTCTACTAAATTCGAATACCTGCGAGCAGTCCTAGCAGGTGTGAGAGCCGGCCGTCTTCATCTCATCCAAACACTATTCGAGACCGTAGGGAAAAGCTTATCCGACTTTCCCGGTCTGGGAAGCGAGATGATCTGGGAGGCGATTCGATACGACCAAAAAGAGGTGGTGCAAATGCTCCTCGACAATGGTGTAGACATCAACGCCTTCCCGGACCCAGACAATCGTACATATCGCGGCACGCTTCAAATCGCTGCATCTCTAGGGAATACCAGCATGATACGTTTTCTCATAGAGCGAGGAGCGAATATCAATCTCGTTGGGTTTAACAGAGCTGGAAGTCTGCCAATCGAGGTAGCCGCACGATGCGGACAGGAAGAAGTAGTCGACTTGCTTCTTGCACAAGGTGCCGACCCTGCCAGAGGTCTTCGAAGCGCTGCCGAAGGAGGCCAGTCACGAGTTATAAAAATGCTGCTGGACAAATTCGTAGATTTGCCCCAGAGAGAGGAAGGAGATATCGGTAGAGAAGCACTTTGGAAGGCCCTGGCTGTTAGAAATCTGACAGCAATCACCACACTAGTTGAAGGTGGCGTTTCCCTCAACGAGGGCTACGAATATTCAGCAACACTCCCAATAAACCTAGCCAAACAGGGCCTAGGATCGTGGGTGGTCGAACACTTGATATCACTTGGTGCACAAGAGACGGATGTTGTTGCTTTCACAGATAAGAATCCGGTAAATATTGAAGGAGTACTCGTTTCCGAACGTACATGGGAATGGATTGGTAAGTACTAGTGAGTAGGATTGTTCTATGGTGGACAGGTAGTCTTAGAGTTCACTTGAATGTAACATTATTGACAGTAGCGTCTCTGCCTTGTTTTCTTATATAAAAAAGAAGTCTATTTTTATGATATATATAGAATGTGTTACTAGAAAAGAATCTCGTTCACTAGCTTAAGTCCGAGCGCTTGCGAATTATTCAACTTCTGCTCTTTCCCTGATCTACTATAATATAAAGAATCGAAATGCCACGTTAGAAACAAAGCAGCTGTGAAATTGACTAGTCGTCTAGTAGTATACAAATCCTTGAATCCATGCAAATCCATAAAACTTCCGCAATATGCAACCCAATGTAATATATACTGATATAATACTCATAAAATCCGCTATCTAAAGGTTCGCATCTTTGAATACGACACCAACAGTAAGCTTATTACCAGAGTTCTCGGCATCCTTAGGAATAACAATGATCTTATCAGGAATTGCGTTGCCGATGGCGTTATGATGGTTGCTAAAAGAGAAAAATTTGCTTCTGAAGTTCGGGCTGCCCATAAAGCGATCAAATTGTGGAGTTCCACTTTGGAATGTAAGGACCTGATCGAACGGTTGCTTCATGTCGTTATAATTCTGTCTAGTGATGCCCCAGAATTCTTTGTTCTGAATGTCAGTGAGGAACGCTGCCTTGAATTTCCCAGTGTTATCGCCAGCTGCGGCGATGAAGTTCTGCGTACCCATCTCATTGAGAGGTGTCTTCTTCGCTCCAGTTATCGTGTTAGCCTCCTTGAAAGCGTCTTGGTAGACGATGAACTGTCCTCCCTTGTCGTATGTTCCTCGATTGATCATTTGACCGGCGCCTCCGTCTGCCTTATTGACAACCGTCTGCCTCAAAAGTCCAGTATTCTTGATGTCGAAGCCAAGCTCGCCCGATTGAAAGTTTTTCAACTCCTTCAGACTATCGCTGATCATCACGTCGGTATCCACGACTTGGTACTGGTCATTTTTGCGAATATCTAGGAAGGCTTCGTTCGGTCCATACTTGGAAAGATCCTCCTCGGTATCGACGATTGGGGTGTCATCCTTGCCGCTTTTCACGGTCGTTTCATAGTCGCTTGCTTGCTTCTGTCCAGCTGCTTCGTAGGTATCCATCGGCTTGGGATCAGCGCCCACACCCTTGCCTTGTCCAGGGTTGACATTGTCTGGAATTGGTGTCCAGTCAGGATTCGGCGTTGGAGGGTCCGGACGCGGTGGAGTTGCCGGACGAGGAAGCCTTGGGCGCGGGGCGCCAGGAGTCCCAGGATTAGGACGCGGTCTAGGAGCTGGAGGAGGAGGAGGAGCTTCGGGCCTTGGGGGCCTAAAAGCCCTTATCTCGATGGTGTTTACATTTTCAACCGGCTGAGGAGAGAACTCATCCTCATCCCGCTGAGTGATATATGTCTCATCTATTCGTTTGATTGGCACAACAGAAAAGCCATCGCCGCGAGGAACGAACTGCAAATCAGTCTTCTTAGAATCTTGGGCGATAGGTGCTCCCAAGGCAAGATGAGGTAGGGTGCCGAGGAAGGTAGTAACCAGCAGAGCATTCTTGACTGAGAGAAGCCTCATTTTAAAGAATGAACGGATATAGAATCAGAAGAGGGAGTACTGCTGTATTATATCGGTGGAACAAGTGACGAATGATGGAAATGAAACGAATTCGGACATTCAGACATATCAAGTCTTTATAGACATCATTATGGTGACAGAGGATTGGCAAAAGGCAACATTTCGGCCTATCATCATAATGGCAGGAAGAAACAAATCTCGGCTTTAGATGAATAGGATTCAAGATGACAATCCTCCATCCACACATTATTTCTAATTATACCCAATTTTTGAGTACTTCGAATAGTCCGGCTATAACAGATAATATGTATATAGGCTCCTACGGAAGGTTCCATATATGTAGTATAATTCAGAAAGTAATTACCTTTGGATAATTAGATCAATGAAAACGTCGCAATATATAGCATATTTTAAATAATATACAGTATTAATTAGAGGAATGGAAGTTCTTGCTAGAGTCTTATTTAGGGGCTATTGCTCGGATACCTCGGCTTAGGCTCGGGCCAATGCAAAGATATCGTATCCAACACTTCTGCGGCTCCTACATAGGAATGATAAGGATGAAGAAGTCGCCTGCAATGCTGGCGGCAGCTAATGCAATGGCCGACTGATCCGCAGCGACGATGTACTCGAGTAGAGGCGGGTGGCAGTTCTAATCATCCAGGATTCGCCGGCTAATTGATTGGACGCATAAACGACATAGGCCCATAAATGCTCACAGCCCCGTATAATCTTGGTGCTTTGCCGTTCCAGAACTTACCTAATAATCTGCACCATATTATTTTTATCATTGCAGTAAAATTGCGCATTGAAAATCGCATCCTTCAGCCTCTAAATATAGCGAACACGAGATTCCTCTGAATTATAGCCTTGCTTTAATATACCGGAAGCCAAGATGTCAGGCTTCGTACATCGAAATTCGATGTAGTAAAGTCAGATTCCTCTTCCTATAACTTAGCGGATTTTAACGTTCCACTCTCCTAGGAGTCATTTCCCTGTATTTATGATTTTCTTTTCTGGTAAATTTGATGCCGTCGCTCTATGTAAGCCGCAAATATGAAATCATCCAAGTGATAACTACAGACGATGGATTCAGGAAGGGGCCCAGCGAATTAGGACCAGAGATATGAGGATTGTGTGCTTTTCTTAGATGATACGATATGATGAGTAAAGTCTCTGACACGAAACTATATAAATGGTCTGATGGCTTCTGCAATGGTTTCTCTTCTTGTTTTAACCATCACAGTTATTCATTCGTTATAATTATTTGGTAGCGCGAACACGCCCATCATTCATTATAATTATTTGGTAGCACGAACACGCCCATCATTCATTATAATCATTTCCACTCTCATTAAGCCGTATAAGCTTCGGGACCTAAATACTTCCATCAAAACACTTGTTCAACGACATCTATCACTTGCTGAAAAGTATTTCTATTCTCTTTTCAAATCTACAGAAATGGCACAGGCAGTCATTGGTATTGCGGAAGTCGGTAAATATCTCTTGAGAATAAGAGAAGTTTTTTAGATAACTGACAACCTCTTACAGCTATCGGGCTAGCAGGGCTTGGTCTGATGATTCCTGGTCTACTCCCGCAAAAGCCGGTAGATCCAAGGTAAAACAACTCTAAGGACTTCATAATCTTCTTACTTATATTTTTTCCAGCCACACCACCACAATTCGCATTGGTGCCGGCATGCACGGTCTTGCAAAGGATATCGCGGATACTAGTGCAGCGGGGAATTTCCCGGACGTTATACTATATGATGGGGCAGGTCGTCAGGTTGGCCGAAATGGAGGGAAGAATGAGCATCCACATATTGATGCTGGGGGATTTAAGGAAGTGCAAATCTCCCACGACAAAGGGATGGATGGGGTTGAAAGCGAATATAGTAAGTGGCTAAAGTTGTTCCTTTCATATAGGTTTTGCGATGCGAAATGTTTGGACCAGAATGCTTACTTGACGCTTTCTTAGTGGCTGTTGCAGCATCGGGTAACGACGCAGTCTGCATTAACTGGATCTCCATGACATGGCCCGGTGGGGAGCAATTCGGATTTCTTGGAGATATTGGCACAATGTGCGGTGCAGATTGGTATTATTCAGACGTTCTAACAGCGAATTATGACTCTACTAGCACTGAAACGCCAGTTTTGTTGAACCGGACCTCGAACTGCATATGGATAGACGGAGACGGCTCGAATGGTCTACGATTCCAAGGCTTTGGATACCACGCAACTGACTTCAGTTCTTCAAAGGACATCCAGAATGATGGCCGAGCGGAACAATACCACACAAAACCCAAAACTATGTGCTCCAACGCTCCTAGATTCAAGATGTACGAGAAGATGCACGTGGATACAAAAATACCAATTTTCTGGCCAAAACTTGCATACAACAGCGACAACAGCGATGCGGACCTCAAAGTAGTCACCGGCAATGGCGGCATTATCCCTAAAAGACGCAAGGGCAGAAATTACGAAGGCGCATTCGCTCCACCCGAATACAACAGGCGCAGTCTCAACAACAGCACAATAATGTCAAACGGCACTGATGCAGGAAACAACAAAAACCATTTCATGTACGGAGTGCTCATCAAGAGTCCCTACGAGCAGCACAACGCAACCCATCTCTGCAACGCTGATAATTCCAAGGGTCCCGACTTTGTCTCTTTGGTCGAGGGGGTTTTCTGTGATATGGAAAAGAAGGAGGCCTGGGCTATTTGCAGCGACAAAGTCGTTCACGGCTGCTTCGACTGCGAAGTCAACCAGATGCGCCTAGGTCCTCTCGGAAAACGTACTATTCAAGGCCGCCAGGTGCCAAGCAAGACCTATACCAAGGAAGTCAAGTGGGGAACTAAATGAAAGTGGGTTCGGCGTCGAACTATTCTACATTGTTTTCATTATTTGATTTTTTAAATGTTTGTAAAATAGAGCGCAGATGCTTCAGTATTAGAGAGATAATAGCATCTACTAGCTATTTCGGGATATTTAGAGTATAAGGAAATAGTACTTTACATATCGTTTCGTCTTTCAAGAGAAAGAACCTTTAAAGTTGTTTTAGACTTTATAATGTAGGGTAGGCTACGTAGGAGTCTTTACTTTAATAAACACCTGATAATATTCCCTAGCGTAGCATGTTTAAATCCAAACTCGCCAGCGTTTTTCTTTCGAATGAATCAATATTCAGCCGACGTCTGATTTATTATAGCATTTGACCTATACAGCAAAAGAAACAAGAGCGTGCTTAAGTCTTTCGTCATTCTTCTTCAATTCAAACCCCTTTTTAGTATAGATGCCAGGCAACTGACCTGTACCTTTAGCCATGATCCACTCATGGGCCGTCATCTCAGCATCGCCACTCTCTGCTACAGGTTGGGCATCGATAAGACCACCTTGGAGGCGCTTGAGCACGACTGCATCTTCGGGCCTGGAGAAAAAGACAAGCGAGTTCCTGACCAAGCCGGCTTGCTCACCCGGTGGAGGCACAACACGATGGACATTAGACCTTAACAGACCAGCGGTGAATTTGACCATGGCGTCCCCAAGATTAATGATGCACGAGCCGGGAACGGGGCGGACGTAGACCCATTGCTCGGTAGTTGGGAGACGGACCTGGAGGCCCCCAAGCCAGTTGAATAGGACAGTGATAGAGCCAAAGTCGGTGTGCTCGGCACGCTGGGCATGAGCAGCCTCAAATGTGCTAGGAGGAGCCTGGGTGAGTCTCACATGGTCGCCTGAGCGTTCGCTGACGCGGTGCAGATTGGCGAGGGTGCCGGGAGGTAGTTCGAGGTGGGTGTTGAGATGCTCGAGCATGCAGTCGACGACCGCGTGGCAGTGCAAGGCGTACCCCTTGAACAGCTCATTGTTATCAAGAATCATGGGAGCACAGTCGAGGCGCTCGCATTGGCCCAGGATGTCATCTTTGCGAAGCTATCAAGTGTTAGCATTTTGGAAATGGTTGGAGGTTGGGTGGGGATTGGGGACTGGACTACGAAACGGTGGGCGTGGAGATGCATGTGCACGAAGTCAGACGGACTATGGTAGGGTAGACCGTTCATTCTTTACAACCTCTAAAAACTTACATTATAGTTTTCGCTACGCAGAGGTACACCTTTCTCATCCTTGGCGAGGAGTCCGTAGTAGCGGTACGCGTAAAACGGGTCAAGATGGGGCCGACCATACTTTTGCTTGTCATCAAAGGGCATCTTGAAGAACTCCTTTTGCAGGACGTTGAGCCTCTCAGCCTCGGCGATAATTGTCTCGCCTAGCTCAGAGCCGAAAAGGTCCAGATAGAAGAAACCGAGTTCCTTGCACGCCTTAAAGAAGGCATTTGAAGATGCTTTGTCCCCAGACTCGAGCTTAGCAAACGAGACTGACACCAGCGGGGCGGTCTCGACATCCTTGTCAAACGACGGAAGCAAGTGATGTGAAGTTGAAGGGGTCATGGTGATGATACACGATTAGATGAGAAGTCGTGCAATTTGTTTCAAGTGGTGAGAAACAGAGGCTTTGGCCCGCTATTTGTGTTCTGTCTCGCCCACTATTGAAGACAGTCGCCTTCGATAATAGAAAGCCTTATAGCCGGAAGAATACCGCGACAAAAGAACTGTAGTCTTAGTGTTCTCGCGATCCTATGGTACTGGAAAATAGATAAGGAATGATAACTTTCATTGAGCCAAGCTAGCTTTATAATTCAACGACAAGTTGATTGTGATCGGCTCCAAAATCGCGCTCACCTGCTTGTCTTGACTTATTCCACTTTTGCCACTTTTGCGTCTTATCTGTATAGAAGATAACTTATACAGTAGTACTATATTGTACAGTAGACATCCTTCTTCTTTGATTTTATCTCTCGGCACCGACGGGTCACCTTATCTTCTATGCGGATTATAACGTTACTTTCTAGTTCACTTACCCCTCTCGACCTATTCCACTTTTGCGTCTTATCTATACAGATAGTAACTAAGAGACTCGTTTTTCTTCACAGTACCATATCCTTCGGCGCCGACCTCCCTGCTTATCTAACACGCGGCCACACCATAGAATCAGCACTTGGTCCCCCGCGGTATCGCGTCGATACGTCGGCCAACCGTCCTGACAGGATAAATATGTCACTCCAACCCCAACAACATGATGGTTCTTAACCTTACAAACGTTGCAAATTAACAGGCTGATGATCACGCTTAACTTAGGAAACAGTTTCAGACAATCTCCATGAGGGCCGCTTCTTTGCAATTTCTCCCGCTCTTTCCTTTAGCTAACCTGGATGGCTGCCGCTGCTGCGACGGATGTACAGACTCCAACGGATCTGCAGGTGTCCGGCAGCGATGTCGGTCATATTCTTGCTTCGGGAGGGAAACTGATCCATCATGTGCACTCGGTCGAGATTGATATAGGCATTGCTGAGATGGAAGCAGCGTCGCTCAGCTCTGGGGAAGACGGAAGGGAACCTTCTGAGCATGAAAAGCAGATTTTACGAAAGGTAGCTGGGCCCGTGACGTGGGCGGGTTATGTGCTTTGTTTCGTCGAAGCTGCGAACAATGCATCCTACTATGGAGTCAGTGGTGTATTTGCCAACTATATCCAACGGCCGCTCCCTGCTGGGGGCAACGGACAGGTGAGTTTGGCTCCATAACCCTACATGCAGCTGCACGTACTGACCAATTTGCTCATCATGGTGCTCCTCCGAAAGGGACGCAACTGTCGGCCGGAGCTCTCGGTCTGGGTCTCCAAGCCGCCCAAGCCGTCACCGTCTTGTTTACGTTTCTCGTTTACTGCACGCCGTTGCTGGGCGGGTATCTAGCTGATGCCAAGCTCGGTCGCTACAAGGCCTGCTGGTATGGCATTCTCACTGGTATTATCGCTCACGTCCTGTTGGTAATTGCGGCCATCCCCAGTGTCATCAATGCAGGACACGCTTTGGCGCCATTCGTCATCGGCATTATCATTCTAGCCTTTGCCTCGGGCTTTATCAAGCCGACCATCACTCCAATGATCGCAGACCAGTCCACGGTCAAGCGGGCAGTTATCAAGACCCTCAAGTCCGGCGAGAAGGTCATTGTCGACCCGAATGCCACGATCGAGCGAATGCTACTACTCTATTACTGGGCCTCTAACCTTGGCGACTTCTTCTCCATTGCGACTACTTACTCCGAGAAGCTCGTCGGGTTCTGGCTTGCCTAGTAAATCCTCATCTCTCCCGACCTTATTGGATAGTTTTAACTTTAATAGTATGCTACCGTGTGTTGTCTACATGTTTTGCCCCTTATGCATGCTCTGGGTTAAATCACGCATCGTAATGTACCCTCCTGGTGGCTCATCGGTGGGTGACGGTGCCAAAGTTATCGGCCTCGTGTACAAGGAAGCCCACGGCTTCAAGACTAAAGACGAGCACTGGGATGCCGTCAAGCCGAGCAAGATGATGGAGACGGGCAAATTCGATACCGTTGGGGATAAACACAAACCCGACTGGATCTCGTGGGACGACAAATTTGTCGATGAAGTCAGAACCACTCTCAAAGCTTGTCGCGTCTTTGCTCTCATGCCTATCTGGTACATGGCTGACGGTGGGACTACTACTATCCTCACTAATATGGCAGGTTCAATGACGACCAATGGCCTCCCAAATGACTTGCTGAACAACTTCAATCCGATATCCACTGTTATCGCCATCCCCATATACAACTGGGTTCTGTACCCTGGCCTGCGTAAGAGGGGTATCAGCTTCTCCCTTATCCAGCGTATGTCCTGTGGCTACTTCATTGGTGCCATTCTTAATGCCTGCGCCGCCATCATCCAGTGGCAGATCTACAAAACCAGCCCATGCGGCTACCATGCCACTGATTGTAACATTGGTACTGGCGTCTCTCCTTTGGTGATTGCCCCATCTTTCCTATCTCCACTCCCTAATTGCTTCGGCGCTAACATAGTTGCAGTCCGCTTGGCTCACTGTCATTCCTTTCTGGCTCCAGCCCCTTGGTGGCATTATGATCTCAGTCAGCTCCTACGAGATTGCCTATACGATGACACCACCAAGGATGAAGGGCAGTGTTATGGCTATTGTGTTTTTCACCTCCGCAATCTCGCAGGCGATCATTGAAATCGCCTCGCCCGTTTTCAAGGACCCTCACCTTATTTGGCCCTTGTAAGTACTTATCTCCATATACCTTGATACCTTTTTATCGCTTTCGGCTTTCTATACGCCGCTCTTCCAACTCTTACAAATCGCCGCTTACTTCTTTAGCGTTGCTATCGGCATTGCCAACCTGTTTGCCAGCTTCTTCAACTGGTACTTCTTCCGTGATATCGAGCAACGTGACCACACCGATTTAAACCGTATGGATCTCACCGAAAAAGAAATTGCCGCGGTAGAAGCAAGTAAAGCTTGAGCCACGTATTCTATAAACGTATAGTTATTATTATTAGCGGTGTAGTCATTACGCTAATACTAAACCCAAAACCAAAACCATATAAATAAAACTAACACTTCTGCAACAATCGATTATGACTTCCGTTTGATTGTAGTTATGCTAACATACAAGTCTCATCCAATTTGAAGAATTCCAATCATCAGTCTAGACCTTAACCCGTTGTAGGAAGACTACGACAGGAGATTAAACACCGTCTCTGCGATTTGTTAGCAATTGTAATCATAAAAAACCAGATTAGGTGGATGAGAAGTACCCGACTCTATAGTAATTGCACCACCTCTGCATAGAATCAGCAAAGCGTCCTGACCAATACTTGGGCACTAAACTACCTTATCATAGGGCTGTGAAGAATCACAGAACCTCAAATCAGTCGCAAGCCTGATGACTCCATCCTTATCATGATTGACCGTTGAAGCATGAATCTGTCGATGTTTAATTAGCAAACCCCGAAAACTTATAGCGAATAAGCACCTACGGCAAACGGATCGTGGAGCACCACATCTCCAGCTTCAAACGAGCTAACAAGCCAGCGGCGCTTATGTTCTCTCGCAAACTCCGCTGGATATTCGGAGAGAAAACCAGTCGCCATCATATTGTTATTGAACGCATACTTCGTCTCTTCATCGCTAAAGCCAGATTCCGCAGCTTTTCGAAAGAATTCCGCCTCGATCTCTTGACCAAGTGACTTGCCTGCAAAATCCAAGGCATTTAGTTACCAATGATCAAGCCAAGTACAAACCCGGATCCACTCACTCTTCTCAAGGTATATCAGCCCTCCCCCATCAATCCCAATATCTCCCATCGGACACCAAGCCGTCAGATTCGAAACCTCCCCATGTCGCAGGAAGATCTGATCATAGTGTACAGACGTAGCATGCGTGCCCGGAATACTATTCCTCAACAGCGACCTGCGGAAACGCAGCGTCTTCTCACCCCATCCCGACAGCCGCGCCACAAAATCCATCAACACAGCATGCGTGCAGAAATCCTCGGCATACCAATCTTCCGTATGCGCCTGCAGCGCGCGGTCTACAAAGATCGCTCCCTGTTCTCCTCCCGGTTTCTCGTTCTTGGCCGTGCTGCCAGCGCCGATGCCGGGGAAGTGGGAAATGTCTTTGCTGCTGTCGAAGATTCCTTCTACGGGCTTGGTTCCTGGTTTCAGCACGCCGCTGGGAGAGAGGAAGTTGAAATACGCTTCTCGGGCTTTGAGCACGTCGGAGCGCGGAAGGAGATGCTTTAGGAAGAGGTAGTTGTCTTCTTCGAGCCGCTTCCGGAGTTCTTCGATGGGGAGAGTGGGGGAAGAAGGTCGGAGCTGTGCTACTTGGTCTTGTGCCAAAGGTCCATCATTTACGAATAATTGCTGCGTTGTAGCTTCTTTGTTCGGAGCATTCGTGATTGAGTTGACGTCTGGCATCGTGAAATGACGTTGAATTCTTGTGGTTTCGTCGTTTGGATAAAGTTCCTGGCTGTGATTATTCCCGGAATGGAGAGTGAGGGGGTTGATATATTAGGGATGTGGCGTAGTGGGGCAGGTTTCACAGAAGCTTGCAACCATTTATCATTATCGTGGCCGTGGAAGGAAATTTCTTAGTTCTATTGATAGGATTTCTCGTGCTACTTACCTTTCAAGGAAGGGGTAAAAGTGGATCCTATTATCCAGCTTTAGTAATTCTAATAATCTTACCCCACCTTCCTTCTAGAGTACATCTCGATCTCTCGATCTCAAGAGCTGATTATTCCATATATATTTCTTGTCACCGAAAAGCGGGGTTTCCCCGCATTTGTAATCGATTGATGCCTGCAACAGGCTTAGCGCCACCTCGGTTAGCCAGCAGCGTACTCCCCCCCCCCTTAATAACTATCAATAATCCTTCGCTCTACCAAGTAAACAGAGGACGTAAGCAGCTGATATCACTAAGTCTAGTAGGACCTTACAAACACTCTACGAGCCTGCGCTATGAATAGTAGATCCTCGGACTTTACGTTTTATTATTTTATAGAGTAAACCATAATATAACAATTATTAAGAGGGGGGGAATATGTTATAATAATTGTTTTTTCTTATTTGTTATTTGTTATAATGGATATATTAGGTGTAGTTGGGAGTAGTTGGGACTCGCTCTACGTGTATGAAATAAATGACCGGAATAATGTGCTAGACTTTTGGTACATTATTCCGGCATTTATTTCATCTATAGAGGGGACTTGGTAGGAGCGAAGAAGGAAGTATTTGACGCGGGATATGTGTTGGACCTTTACTGGATTGTTATACTGAGTTTGTATTACTCGTTTATCTTAGTATTAATCAAGATACATGAATACTCACAGGCTATAAGTAAGATAAAAGTTACTCACAGCCCTACCTTCTCCTCATGTTCATCATGCCCAACAACCTTCTCCGTCTTCAAATCCTCCACCGTCTGCACACCAGCCAGCCCCAGACTCTCCTCAATCCTCTGCATGCGCGCCTTATCCGCTTCCGCAATACTACTATCATCACCGCCAAAATAGATATCCAGTTCTTCCAACGTCTTGTTCTTCGTCTCCGGAACAAGCAACCACACGAAGATAGCACCACCTGCACAGAAAGCCGCGAAGAATATGTAGGTGCCGTATTTCATGCTATCCAGCATATCCCGCGTCGTGAGCCCGATGACGAAATTGAACATCCAGTTCGTGGACGCCACGATGGCGACTCCGCGTGAGCGCATACTGTTTGGGAAGATTTCCTGTGTCAGCACCCAGGTTACGGGACCCCAGGAGTAGGCGAAGTTGACGGCGAAGAGCCAGATGAAGGCGATGGATGCCCAGCCGGCGGATGTGTGCGTGGGCCAGGAGTCTTCAAAGGTGCCGTCGAGGGCGGCGACGATGACGTGGCAGATGCACATACCGACGGCTCCTGTGATGAGGAAAGACTTGCGCCCGAATTTGTCCAGGAAGAGCACGGCGGGGAGCGTGAAGATGATCTGTAGGATTCCTGTTACGCCGGTTGCGAGGAGTTCGGTTGTTACGGATGTGAAGCCAAAGGTGGCGAAGACTGTAGCACAGGGGAGTTAGCTATTTCCTGTTCAGAAAGAACGGTTGCGAGAGTAGAGGGAGTGTGGTTCCTCGCTTAGGAAATGTAAGGGGGAGAGCACGTGACCAAAAAAGACGTGACATGAAATGTGATAGAAGGGGGGAGGGTTTTGAAGACGAACTTTGTGGCGCGTAGTAGAGCACGGCGTTGATGCCGGTGAATTGCTGGAAGATCATGAGCCAGCAGCCAATACTGAGGCGCTTGAGCATGTTGCCAGCGAACAAGGCGCGCCAGGCGCCAAATTTGGTCGTGGCGTTGTACTCGGCCTCGGTCTCCTCATCGAACATGACAGCGGCTTTGATCTCTAAGTACTCGGCGCGCAGGAGGGCGTTGTCCGGTTCCAGACGGCGGAGTTTGGACAGCGAGGCGATGCAGTCGTCGTCTCGGTGCTTCATCATGAGCCAGCGGGGTGAGAATGGGAGGAAGAACATGCCGAAGAAGAGGATCCAGGCGGGGATTAGTTGGAGTGCAAGCGGCACTCTCCAGGAGATGGCTTCTTCGCCTGTGCAGGTGTGGCCGTGGGCGAGCGAGGGGGAGAATGCGGAGGTGGTGCCGGAGGCGGAGGTGGTGGAAACGTAGCCGTTGTTTGGGACGCCGGCGGGGTCGCAGTCGGAGCCGCCGACAAAATGCATGCCGTAGTCTAGCCAGAAGGCTATGCAGGTGCCGATGGTGATGGAAAGTTGTTGTAGCGAGACAAGAGAACCGCGGAGTTCAGGGGGAGCGATCTCGGCTTGGTAAAGGGGGATAACCATGCTGAACCTGCAAGTTTTCGTAGTCAGCATTGGGGCACTTATCAATTCCATCTATGTCCCAATAATAGCAAACACAAGGAGGTGTTCTATCTGTAGATGAAAAAAGTGGCGGAATAATGTACCAAAGATCTGGCACATTATGCGGCCATTTATTTCATCCACGTAGAGGGTGTAACTTACATTCCAATTCCAATACCACCAATAACTCGTCCCGCGAACAGCATCGCTGGGTTCTGAGCACCAGTCTGCAACCCAGTTCCAATTGTAAAGACAATAACAGCAACCAACATGCTATACTTCCTCGAGATCTTATCCGCGAGATAACCGTTCAACAATGCACCAGCCCACGCACCAAGTTCCAACGACGCCACAAGCCAGCCCTGGATACTGGAGCCTGTGAGGGTGGGAAAGTGTGCTTGGAAGTTCTGCATGACGAGAATGGAACCCATGACTCCCTGGTCATAACCGTACATCATGCAACCCAGCGAGGCAAACAGACAGGTCGAAAAGACGTAAGGATTGGCCAACATGCCCCTGAGACCATTCTGCTTGACGGCATTGGCGCGCCCGACAACAGACTGACTGACAGCCGCGTCGGGAGTTTTGCTGAAGAAACCCATAATGAAGAGGGGGAAAGAATGAGTCCAGAACGGTATCTAGAGGCCAGAACAGGTATCGACAGTTTCTTCCCAGTTGATAGGGATGGGGAGAAAAGCGGTAATAGAAAGGGGGGACGTCCTTCCTATTAATACTTTGCTCCTTTCAGGTAACTGATCACCGCAACCCAAAGCCAGGAATAACTCGCGATAGGCTGTGCTCAGACCACATTCTGGCCACGCACGAGGAACCACCCCCGACCTGTCAACGCACGCAGCTTGGATTCGGGCCTTCTGTACCTAAATACTTCCCCCGCAAGCTGGAGATTGGAGAAAGCGGAGCGGACTCCTCTCGGTCAAATTCACCAGCGCACCGATTCAATGCAAGAGCCCCCACTTACCACCAACACGGGCAATAGTGGAGAATCAATGGAGAAGAAGAAGAAGCAAGCAAGCAAGCAAAAACGTTGGATATACACGGAGGAATTATTATTACCATTGCTTGGCAGTGCTTAACAGACGCTGGACAAAGCTTGAATAATTCTTGGCTTTTTTTAGTTACTTTGTAAGAATCTAATTACAAGTAGTATTCAAGATCTCCCTGTGATAACCACGAGCTTTATCGAAAACTATCCCATCCCAGGAAGCTGGAATCCTGCTCCAGGTATTTCAGGATCCGTGATCGGCATATTACCGGCCATAAGCGCCGACGCATCCATCAGCAAAGGAGGCTAGCGCTGGAGTCCCCAATCCAATCCCAAGAATGAAATCCATCCTCGGACCACTCTTCTCCCCAGCTCCCCAAGTTCACTACTGTCAAAGGTCCAATTAATGTAATGTACGTACGATACTCCATTTTCCGAACAAATCCACATGTGCACATCTCCGCTCCCCTTCTTCATTCAGCCCACCCAGCCACCCAGCCACCCCGGGATACCCAAACAGGGATTCCCAGGTGCTTCTCCGGCCTGTCTATGGGGCTCTCTTGATCTAATCTACGCCGTACAGCGAAGAAGAAGAGATGTAATAGGAGGAGATATGATTCTGCCAAGACATGCGGGCGTGGCCATAGATGCGGGTGTGGAGAAAGCTTACCTTACAGTATCTGACTCGGTGCTCTGCGGCTATCTGGCGCGACTGAATCGTCTGTCCCGTCGCGATTGGACGGTTGAGGCAGGGGGGGGGTGTAGGGCCGATGTGCGTGCCGGTATCCGTTGGGCGGGTGAGGGTCTGGTTCTGGACGGGGCTTTGGGGTGTGGGAGGTACGAGTAGGGAGGGAGTAGTGTGACTGTGGGACGGGGTGTTTGCGTGGAGAGAGAGATGGGTGGGGAATTGGGGATGTGGAGGGCCGAGGACGCGTAGAAGGCTAGTGTGGATTAGGTTGATGGAAGAAACATGGCTAGACTTCGGGGAGGGAGCAATATCCAGCTGTTATCCCTGACTCTAATGATCTTTTATAACTTGCATTTGGGAGATTCCTCGAGTCCTGCTAGCCTTTACACATCCGGGACAAACTTCAGATATCTCGATTCATCCCAAACGCTTTCCTATACATAATCCGTATCGCTATCAATAAATTCGAGCCCTATTCTTCTACTTCTTGAAAACCGGTCACCTGCTGCATCTACACTATTCCCAGCCACTTGCTTGCGCGCAAGGCATCCATTATCTTCAGCGTAGGTATTATTACTCTATCATTTGCCCCTTAAAAAAACAATCAAAATAACATCTGCCCTTTTCTCCCCAGCAGACACAGAATACCATCTCAATAGAAAAGTCTCGCATCTATAGCGCGCGGCGTACCTAGGTAATTGGGCCCGTAAACATAAAAATAGAACACCACCCAATCGAACCATAACCCCGCGTCACTAGGTATGCAAGCCCGGGGCGTTTGTTGATTGTGATTCGTGAGTATTAGTTGCCAACCAGCTTAGCGTCTCACTTGGTATGTATGATGTATCTAGGTGGAAATACAAGAAGGGCGATTGGGGTGCGTGGAATAGAAGGAGGGAGTATAGGAGGAGGTGCTAACCAGCGCCTTGTGAGGGGGAGAGGGGGAGGGGAAGTTCTATAGTGAGTGAGACAGGGGGGTGATTACGCACTAGAGAAGAAAGAAGTATAGTTGCGTCCGCTGGTGAGAGGAAGCATACTTCCGCCCTATACCTAGGCTGTAGAGAAAAAGTACGACGCGGTGCAGGAGAAATTAGACACGAGCGCTTGTCTTGCAATTATACATTAGTCTAAACTTATAGTGTGTAATTAAACAATACATATCAAGTCAAGCATACCGGGTCCGTTTTTAGAATGTTCTTCGCGTCTAGATAGATAAAATAAACGTTTGTCGAAACAACACTTAGGAGCCGAAGCGGTCAACCTTGCTTTTGAATCTGATATTTATTTGTCATGGGTAGATGTAAGGCTATATAAAGTCTTACAGTTCAATAGTAATCAGTATGAGCTGAGAGAAATAGGAATAGGAATAGGATATGTTTAGTATACGGCACGGACTTATAGTACCCTTGCCTCTACACGGGTATCATTACATTCTTTCACCGTAGACACTATAGTAAGTAACACTATAGTATTAACCACTCCACCACATCAACATCACCCTTCCCTATCATCCATCCATTCATCCACCCCCTCACGGCAACCCCAAATAATACTCCTTCATCTTCGGGAAATTCGGCGTCCCCAACCCAGTAACCGGATCCCATCCTTCCACCGCACTAAACCCCACCGTCCCACATCCCGGGTTCGTGCCATTGATAATATCATTCAACATGCCTGGATTAGCATACAGACTGGGATTCAAGAAGCCAATCGGGCCTTTGCCGACCTTGAGACGCTCTTCGTTGATGCGCGTCACGATGGCGGAGAAGATGGGTGTCGAGGCCGAGGTGCCGCCACTGAGGGAAAAGTTCCCACCGTTGTAGTTTGCGATGTTGTCGCCGTTGGCAGAGATGTCCGGGATGCCGCGGCCGATGCGATTGTAGATGCCACCACTGGTCCCCGCCAGGGCGCCGATGTCGGGTAATGCGCCGGTGATGTTCAGATCTGGGCTTAGCGCGCTGTAAGACGGGTATGGGGGATTGTGTTTATCGAAGAAGGTTTTCACAGCGCTGGCTTGGTATTCGGGGATGGGGTAGATGTTTGAGAAGCCGCCGCCGGATGAGTAGTTGACAGAGTAGGGATATCCGGCGGGGTCGAAAACTGCAGATTCGGGGTGCTCGTCGGTTACTTTGGATCCGGGGTAGACTTTTGTGGCGCCGACGGCTGTAACGTAGGGGCAGGTGCATGGCCAGGTAGGGTTGAAGATGTTTAGGTTGGGGCCGAGACAGCCGGTGGGGCCGTCGATACCGCCTGCGCTGGATGGGTAATCTACTCTTGTCAACTCAAACTCTTTACATAGAAAGCCTCAGAATTAAGGAAAAAGAAAGATGAGGAGGTGGAAAATAGGCACAACTTACTAGATACACCAGAGTCCCCACTTGCAAACAAGAATGAGACACCTTGCAGGCCTAGTTTCATGTACTCAAGACACTGACGCTTCTGATATGTGATAGGCAAATCCGATTCCTGACCTCCGTACGAGAGAGAGATGACGTTCGTGGGCTTATAAGTTCCACACATGAGATTACCTGCCCAGCCGCCAGTATTGGGGTCCGGATATTCCTGGTCGAGCGTCGCGTCGTTGCCAGTCTCATTGTAAGCAGAGAAAGAGCAGTATGACTGAGGCATTGTCAGTATCAAGTCCGGTGCCTGTCTTTGGAAAAGAACAGAAAACTTACACCATCCAAAGCATCAAGAAAAGTATTAAATCCAAATGTATAGGTATCATTCTGATTCGCCTGTACAATAAAATCATCCACCTGATACAGCGTAATCGTCTGCGGATACACAATCGGGTACGCCAGCTGTATATCCAGATTCGCCTCTCCGCCCGCCTCATACGGATCCTCGGTGCTCTGCTGTCCACCATCGATATTCGCTGGCACGGGATGCGTACCCTGTGGTATATACTGGGTATAATTATGGAAAAACAGATCGAGATCCTGCTGTGTGTAGAACTGCAGCTCCGACTCGAAGATCCCGAGCGAGTTGTTTGGGTGACAGGAAGTGGATGGTGGGATCTTGTAGAGTGCTGCAATGCAGGCGGGTGTAATGGCTACGTCGCACGTGTCGAGGTCATTGGGATCGGTGTGAAGTGCATTATCTACACTCAAAACTCCATGAAGATTCCTCTTTGCTAGGCCTTCAGAAGCGAGCGCTGCGTCGCGTTTCTTGGATGCGTGTGATTCTACGGGAGCAAGGAGTTTGATGCCCGGAGTTACGTAGTCAATATGCTTGCGGATATCCTTGGGGATATGGTATTCCTCGCAAGCAGGCATAACACCTCCGGTGACGGAGTCTTCGTATTCATGATACGTGGTATGAAGCAACTTTTCAGCTTCTTCAGTGGTAGCATGGAACGCGAACCATCCTTTATTGTCTGAGTGCGTAATTCTTTTGGCTGGAATGCCAGACTTGACGAGCCATTCTTTGACCTCGTCTTCTGTCTGTTTGGATGGACGGAAGGCGTCGATCACGCGCTCAGGGCTCCAATGTTTTCCGAAATTTTTGGATGCGGGGTTGGATCTGGGATTGTTTAGTTTTGAGGCATTGAACATTTGACAAGTACTCACACATCCATCAGAAGGTCGTATCCATCGTCGAGGTTGGACTGTGCAAGACCAACACGCATCTGAAGCACCTTGTGCGACTCGACACGATCTCTCTTCGTCCATCTCGGGGAAAGGGTGTGTCTCCTCTCGTGTACTTCAACATGAGCTGGTACAGCCAAGGCCTCAACCCAGCCCAGGAGCACTACAACTGCAAGCAAACAAAACCTCATATTCGCCATGATTATAGAAGCCATGTAATAAATGGTGAGTTCTTGGCTCTTTATAGCCAGTTCAGTGGTCCCGCAAATATGTTGTGTCCATCAGCCAGATTGATCGCCCTTGTACATTGTCCATGCCAAGCCTAATATAGTAGGTGCGATGCTGCAGGTGGAGTTCGGGCAAGTGATACAGTGCCGGGGCCGGAAAACCCTAATTGTTGACGAAATAAGATACGCAGCTTTGAAGCCTCGGAGAAATAGAAAGGCGCCCTCTAATTGAAACAATGATAACCTTTCCAAAAGGTATATTGTGCTCTCGACTCTATCAGTCAGCCAAGGCGTTGCGAGAGAACCTTGTAAACACTGACTATCGGATGGTCCCGACGCTAGGAACCAGTCCCTGCAGTAAGCACGCATGCAAGGTACATCACCTCGCAATCTTGGGTAGAAACATGCAATCTTCCCCTCAATTCTTAAATCACTCACCGGAAGGGTCGGATTTTCCCCGGTTGAATTGGGTATATTTACTACTTTTTATCTCCCTCTTTTCGAGGTATACAAATCTCGAGTTGCTATTGCATACTCTTGAAATCCCATGAAATATCATTCGCTCATCCGACGCCATTCTCTAGATGTCCGGTTGATGGATCATCCCCACCCCGCCCCAATGCATGTTGAACCACAGATAATCGCTAATCGAATTAAATGAAAAGAAGCTTTTGTCTTTATGCCTTGACCAGAAACGCCGATGTTGAGATCGTTTCCAGGTCAAAAGACCGCACCGCATGGAATCATAAATCATATCCCAAACCAAATATATACGCCTTGTAAAAAAACTAAAGTACTCAAATTACACCCTACTTTGTGGCGTACTTTTGACGGTAAAACTTGGCAGCGTTGACCATGTTGGTCAAAGCAGCCTTGGTCTCAGACCATTGGCGAGTCTTAAGACCACAGTCAGGATCAATCCAGAGTTGTTCTGGCTTGAGGTATGCCAACATCTCCTCAATTCTGTCCTTGATCTCCTGCTCGGATGGAACACGAGGGGAGTGGATGTCGTAGACACCAGGGCCGATGTGGCGGGGGTAGGCCTCATCGACGAAGACCTTGAGAAGCTTAGCATCCGACTTGCTGTTCTCAATGGAGAGAACATCAGCGTCAAGAGCAGCAATGGCGTGGAAGAAGTCTTGGAACTCAGAGTAACAGAAGTGGGAGTGGATTTGGGTCGAGTCTTGGACACCGGCAACAGAGAGACGGAAAGACTTGACAGCCCAGTCAAGGTAAGCCTCACGCTCCTTTCCAGAGCGGAGAGGAAGACCCTCACGAAGAGCTGGCTCATCGACTTGAATGACAAAGACACCAGCAGCCTCAAGGTCAATAACCTCGTCGCGGAGAGCAAGAGCAAGTTGCTCAGCCTGGACAGATTGGTGGACATCGTCACGGGGAAACGACCATCGGAGACAGGTGATTGGTCCAGTCAACATGCCCTTCATTGGCTTCTTGGAGATGGAGACAGCGTACTTGGACTCCTTGACAGTCATTGGTGCGGGACGAGAGATGTCACCGACAATGATTGGAGGACGAACGCAGCGGGAACCATAAGATTGGACCCAGGCGTGGGTGGTGAAGGCATAACCGTCAAGGCGCTCACCGAAGTATTGCACCATGTCGTTACGCTCAGGCTCACCGTGGACGTAGACATCAAGGTCTAGCTCCTCTTGGACCTTGACAACATCTTGAATCTCCTTCTCAATGAACTTCTCGTACTCTGCAGCAGTGATCTCACCCTTGGTGAACTTGTTGCGCTGGACACGGATCTCCTTTGTCTGGGGGAAAGAACCAATGGTGGTGGTTGGGAAGAGAGGGAGACCCAAGCTCTTTTGTTGCTGGGCAATTCTGATAGGGAACTCGGACTTTCGGTTGTAGAAGTCTGGGGTGATCTTGGATTGACGGTCCTTGACCTTAGGGTCGTTGGTACGCTTAGAGGTGGCACGAGCTTGGATGGACTTGGCGTTAGCCTCCAATTCAGCACGGACGGCAGCAGGGCCCTCGGTCACAGCCTTGGCAATGATAGCAACTTCCGATGCCTTCTCAACAGCGAAAGAGAACCAATCGGCAATTTCTGGGTCAAGCTTCTTCTCGCTTGCAAGAGTGTGAGGGGTGTGGAGAAGAGAGCTGGAAGTAGCGACAATGACACGGTCCTTGCCGAGCTTCTGGACAGCGGCCTCGACAGTCTCAATGGAGCGCTTGAGGTTGTTCTTCCAGATGTTACGTCCATCAACAACACCAGCAGAAAGGATGGTCTTTGAGCCTAAAGCACCAATAACAGTGTCAAGTTGCTCAGGGTTTCGGACCAAATCGACGTGGACAGCGTACACGTCTGTTGGGAGAGCATCGATGTTGTGGACGATGTCACCAAAGTATGTGGCAAGGACGATCTTGGGGATCTTGTCGCCGAGCGCAGCGAGCTTTTCGTAGGTTGGCTTGAAGGCAGCCTTAGTCTTGGCAGGCAAGTCGAAAACGAGAGTAGGCTCATCAATTTGGACGGTCTCAGCACCGGCAGCCTTGAGCTTGGTAAGAAGCTCTTCGTAGACTGGCAGAAGTTTGTCGAGAAGGTCGATTGGGGAGACGGTCTGGTCACGGTCGGGCTTGCCAAGGGCGAGGAAAGAGACGGGACCAACAAGGACAGGTCTGGTGATGATACCAGCCTCCTTGGCCTCGATGAACTCAACAACAGCCTTGGGGTTGGCGCTGAGCTTGAAGGTCTGGTTGTCTTGTAGAGTAGGCTTGACATAGTGGTAGTTCGAGTCGAACCACTTCACCATCTCCAAACTTGGGACATCAACACCGTCCTTCTGGTGGCCACGACCCATAGCAAAGTATTCATCGATAGGGTCGAGGTTTTGGGTGGTATATCTAGGTGGTGCGGCCTGTAAGGGAATCGATTAGTATGATTGCTACTGTGGAAGGGTTGACAGCATCAAGAAACTTACGCCGAAATCTTGGATGTGGGTGAGGACTTGGTCGTAGAGAGCGAAGTCATTGCTGGGGATGACATCAACACCGGCCTTCTTCTGGATGTTCCAGTGCTCCAGACGCAGTCTCTTGGCCTCGGTGAGGAGATCAGCTTGCGAGAGCTTGCCGCCCCAGTAGGCTTCGGTGGCTTTCTTCAGCTCACGGTTGGCTCCCATGCGGGGGAAACCAAGGATGGATCTGTCAGTGAGGTTGAGATTAGCATGCTGAAGTTGATGGCTGGCTGAACTTGGGGATGGTTGAGACTCACGATTGAACCATGGTTGCGGCTTTGCAGAGTCGGCAGGTAAGACGGAAAATTGCTGTTGAGTCGTGTTAATAACGATTGCGTGCTTCAACCAAGTCGCCGATGATCGATGATGGGGAACTTGTGGTTTATTGAGGGGATGCGGGGTTGAGGGGATTCGGAGAAGAGAAACGTACGGAGGAGAGAGAAGAATCACTCTGAATGGAGATTCTATTCAAAGGAGGGGTTGACGGAGAAGATAGGAGGATTGTTTCAAAGGGTAGCGGTGTGGGAGAAGAAGGGAAGCAGAGTTTGTGCCGAAGATAAGTAGAGGGGTGGAAAAGTGGAAAAAGCCCCTCATCTTAGCGTGTCTTGGTTGGGTTTAGCGCTGAGTCCACGTGATCTCGTCTCATCTGCCTTTGGACTTTCGTCGCCTTTCTCTCACCCAGACACTCCTTGAAGCTATTCAGACATTCTGTCCAACAAACAAATCACATCAAAATCGCCATAAACATATAAATACTCGGTGGTAAGTAGTCAAGGTAAAGCTGCTTAAGAGTGCATCATGTGATTGTTTTCACAACATGAGCACCACATCCTCAGTCACTGCCCAGATGGTGGTAGACCATTACTCTGCTCTTGCACGAGAAGATGATGTCAAAAACACCGACCATATCAAGAAAGTAGCTGAGTCTTTCGGTTACGCTCCCGAAGACCTTGCTGGTATCCCCGAGGGAGCAAATCTCGGTGTCAGCTGTGGCAATCCACTCGCTGTAGCTGGATTAAAACCAGTCAGTATCACTTCATCTCTCACCATTATGTCACAACTTCTCCAACATCATATCATCCTTACCTTGTAAATCGCTGAATGGATTTGGTCACGTGCTAATGATACCAGGGAGAGACGGTGATCGACCTCGGGTCAGGAGCAGGCTTCGATGTCTTCCAAGCAGCCCGAAAGGTGGGACCAAAAGGTCTATCAGTTGGCGTAGATATGAGCCGCGACATGCTCAATCGCGCCGAGACCAATGCATCCAAAGCATCCATCACCAACGTGAGATTTGTGCTCGCACCCATTACAAACATCCCCTTGTATTATCAGCAACTGCGTTATCAACCTGCTTTCCGCGGACGAGAAACCTGTATGTTTCGCCGAGGTGTACCGGTTGTTGAGACCAGGAGGGCGACTGGCTCTTAGTGATATACTGGCGAAGAAGGAGTTTCCTGAGGCGTTGAGGAGGGATATGGGGTTGTATGTTGGCTGCATTAGTGGGGCTAGCTTGGTGGATGAGTATGAGGGTTGGTTGAGAGCGGCTGGGTTTGAAGGTATGAAAGACTTCATGGTGATGTCAGGTCTATCTATTGACTGAATGGGGTAGATGTTATGATTATGGACAAGCACAGCGGTCTGAATATCTACAAAGAAAGACTTCAGGATGAAGGAGAACCTGCATGCTGTGAAAATTCTGCACCGAAGGAAGAAACAGGTTGCTGCTCTACCGAACAATCGAATGATATTCTAATGGAGAGGAGAGCAGGGAGGGTTGCGGACATTGATTTCAATGACTGGGTTAGTAAGTTGAACCCCAAGCCCCTATTCGAGAATAAGACTTACACTTTTGGTGGCAAGGTTCCTATAGCATCTATGCTGTCAAACCTAGCAAGCCTTCTCTATCGGCCAATACTTGAAAGGATATTCGAACACTCAGCGTATCAGATCTCCTATCCTTCCAACTTGGATAGGAGAGTGGAGAGCTCTCTACATCCCTCCACTCTAGTAGTATATCCCCATCTCTCCATTCTAATCCTTCCAGCTCTATATATAGTGGAGAGCTTGCTAGCATTTATAGAAACTAGTAGGGGGCTAGCCTGCTAGCTCTCCAATAGGTCGGATTTAGGGATACCGATGTCTATATAGTAGGGTTTTAACTCAAATTAAGATTATTACCCCTATTTCTCTCCTAATTACTTTATATCGCCTTAAATTATAGATTTAGTCCTTATTTAGCCTCTTTTATTCCTATCCTTCTACTCCACTTTTACTCTCCTATCCAGCTTCTTTCCTTTTTTTGGAAGCCTTCTAGCTCCACTTTTAGTGCCCTCCAGTGAGTATATCCTCAACTTTCCACTCCTATCCTGCCATAGAATTAAGGCATCTCTCCACTCTAGGGCTCATAATAATGGAGGGATAGGAGATCTGAAACGCTGCGAACACTTGACCGGTCACCTCTTTTCCAGAACCTAAGAAATTGAATTTGATGATAAGAGCTCAGACTTTTACTTCCAAATCATTCATAGCTTCGCAAACGAATGTGTCAAGTCCGAATGTATATTCAAGATACTATGAGCCTCCAATACCTCTCTGCTCCCATCAACATCAAGTGTGTCCAGAAACAGGCTTAGGAACATATGGTTCCTCCAAATACTTCATCTCCTCCTCGCTCAACTCCAAATCCCTCAACTTACAAGTATCATCCAATCTCTCCACACTCGTGCTACTCAAGCCCACGATAGGAATCGCCCCTCTCCCCTTAATCCACGCCATAGCAACCTGACTCATCTTCCAGCCCTTCTTCCCCGCCACCTCCATAACCCTCCCATTAATCGCCCTATCCGCCTCCGTTACCCCCCCACTCATCATCACAATCTGCTGACTCTTCGCACTCTCCTCCCCAAACGGCTTCGCCAACAGCCCATGAGCCAACGGCCCCCACGGAATAAGGCCCACGCCCGTCTCCTTACAAAAGCGCATCATCTCCCTCTCCTCCTCCCTATACAGCAGGTTATACCGGCTCTGCATGCTGATAAACTTCGTCCAGCCGTTCTTCTCCGCTATGAATTGCATGCTGGCGAATTGGTACGTCCACATGGAGCTCGCGCCAATGTAGTGCACCTTGCCGCTCTCCACCAGGTCGTGCAGCGCTTTCATGGTTTCGGCGGGGGGGACGTCGGGGTCGTAGCGGTGGATTTGCAGGAGGTCGATGTAATCCGTGCCGAGACGCTTGAGGGATGCGTTTACGGCTTTGAAGATTGCGCCGCGGGAAAGACCTAGGGTGGGATTTGAGGTTAGTGGAGGGGCTCTGGGGTGTGGGGATTAGTTGAGACTAACCGCCTTTGTTAACGTAGTCTTTGGACTTCGCCATCTGGTCCTCGAACATCCAACTAAACACCCCCGGCTCCTCGGGTACAGTCCCCCTGACTTTCGCCAACAGCG
Organism: Lachnellula occidentalis; assembly: GCA_007821535.1. NCBI lineage: Eukaryota > Fungi > Ascomycota > Leotiomycetes > Helotiales > Lachnaceae > Lachnellula > Lachnellula occidentalis. The sequence continues at coordinate 44,477 of QGMI01000075.1, read as the reverse complement.
TGAGTTTCTCCCGTGGGATGTTGAATCTCTTGATCGCCTTGCCGACAATCTCTTCGTTGACTCCGGAAGAATATACGTTCGCCGTGTCCCAAGTAGTGAGTCCTATCCTCATTGTTAATTACGTTCCCACGGAAAGAGAAAGAGGGGTCGCATACCTCTATCCCAAGCCATCTTCAAAACCTGCAGGCCTTCCTCTTCTTCAATGACCCAATTCACCCACTCCTTACTGCCAATGCTCATCGTGCCTAGGATGGGTGAAGAGACGCGAAGGCCCGAGGTGCCGAGTTGGACGTACTCGACTTTAGTTCCGTCGATGCTCTTTTGAAGCGAAGCGGGAACTGGCATTGGTGGGGGAGGCATTTTGGTTTGGTGGAGAAGAACTCTTGTACTTGCACTTGATTAATAAAGAGAAATGCTTAAAGTCTGAACTTTGAGACGAGGTTCTGTATGTCTTGATGATGATGATGAAGTTCAACACTAGATAGAAGAAAGGCAGACTTATATATACCTCGATACGTCTTTCTCGGACGGAGTTTACGACATTATCATCTCCTATGCACGATCGAGCCGTTTATCTCCATCTTAACACCCTTTCCCCCGCCCAACGGTACATCATCACCTTCCCGATCCTACACAGAAAGAACGTAATTCTCAAGCAGAGACCTGACTTCTTTTTGAGCAAGTCATGGCCCTCCAATCAACAGTCCTCGCTTAGCATACCCACCTCCTACATCACAAACGTGTCTAACCGCATCAGTCGATACTCACGAGCGAGCGGGTTGAGGCTAATGCACCGTCTCAAGGCGAAACCCGCAGGCTCCCGAGACGGGTTTCTAACGCCATATTTCGATACTCACGAGATGCTAACGCAATGGACGGACTGTGAGGCTCTGGTCGAAAGACTTAAATCCGTCCGGTATCTTCAATTTGAAAAGTAATGCTCCTATCATAGCTTATTCTCGTACTAATAAGAAATGCAACGGGGGTTCATAATCTTTCTTCTTTTCAAAGGCTAAACAGAACTTGATGCACACTTCACTCGGACGAAAACCTCCCTCAATACCTTTATTTTCCACATGTAGATGTTGTCGACTTCCTCATTCACAAGCTCCCTCTACCCTTCGAATTCCCCGCCTATTATAAATTACTGCGTACAATAGTTCGAGTATGGTCTCCCGTATACTAAGATCTAAACACTTGCTACTTCCATTTCCTTCGCGAGTGGTCAAGGGATGAGTTCTTATTGCTTGATTCCATCATGGAGAGAAGATACGAGGGAGACGGCTTTTGGGTGCAAATAAATGGCACGATTTCACAAATAGGTGGATGATATTTGGTTTCCTGTTAATGGTTTCTCACTGTCAATATGTTGTTTCATTCACTCATTCACATATTTCAGTTCTCTCACCTATGACAAATCTTCTAGCACAAGGAAGAGCGAGTTTGGAGGGAGTGAGATTCCGGCAGGGTTAGAGAAAGTAAGGCAGCAGCGAGCGCTGAGACGATTGTCACACGACACATCGCCCGGAGAGAGATTTCTTGCTTTAACTTCTTGGTATCCCTGCTTCAGATAAGGGGTTCTGTTATATACCAGTTTCCAGGTTGGGTTGGAAGTAAGAAGTGGAAAGAAACATTGAAAGCCATCTGGCATTCACTGTCTGCAGAGAATTAGCCGCTCTTCCTATTTCCGAGAACTTGACGTAGGTGTGTAAAGCGTCAATATTTTTGAGAAATAGATTATATAAGAGGTTGGATACTTCGGTTTGAGCATTGCAAAGAGGAATCAATGTGGAGAAGATGCCGCTAGGAGATGTTTGACATGAAAGGCATCACGCTCGGACTTATGCCCCTTTTCTGTCCAAATCATCGAGAGTGGTCGAACTTTATATCGTTGCTGAGCTTATGTTCCCAAGTTGGTGAATGAGCGAGTTGCTGTCAAGTGTAGATTCACGGTCAATACATCTACTAATTATCAGGATCAGATCTGATTTTCCGGGGACAAGTCTACCTTCAAAAGTTATTTCCACCTGATAATTAGAAGGATTTACAGCTCGAGAATCAGCTTGAGAAGAACCTTGTTTTTAGAGCCTGGAATGTTGTACAGATCTTCGAAACTGTAATGTTCTTGATGTGAACTGAAATATCTGTAATTACAAATCAGTTAAATACGAAAATATAATTACAGGCATCTTTTGTCCAGTTACATATCTATATAATGAATGGTTAGTGGTTATACACACCTACGGGTCCAGTCTAAAAAATAAGCCACTGTATCAAGTCCTACCATTAGTAGAAATCGTCGCTTTCTAGGTTTTTAGTATATGCCCTTTTTTTTTTCATAAAGACCAGTCTGAGCGGGAGTATGGTTGTTCTCTTGGCTGATTGGATATCGCATTGCGAATGTGAGGTATTCTAAATAAAGTCTGACAAAATTAGTCGAATTATACGAACCACTCAGCGGAACACTTCATTTGATAGGTTGTGCAGCGTACAGTCTATAGAAGCTAGTATCTCACACTTATAAAATGTGGTTGAGTCAACTCCTTTGAGGATGGGCTGGTTTTATTCACTTGTAAATGTCGTAATTCCTAAGAATTATGCTGTCAATTGACCTTTGCTGTCAATTGACCTTTCTGTCATTCTTATCCTCTTATGAACTCTTTTACGGAGCTCAATCAAGGATATTTCTACTTCTCGCGAGACATAAACGATAGCAGTTTCGGCAGCTATAGTCCTACCAAATCCCTTAAAAACATTTTGAGCCATGATAAGTTCTGAGCAAGGCGCTTTCACTTTGTCGATTGCGTTAACGATTGCTATATGAACTAAATGTCTCAGGAATTGAATTTCTGGAAAGCTGTTGGATAAGTATCACTAATGTATAGAGCGAATGTGAGCTGATTGCGCGAAGATTGGAATGCAAAATGTATATCATTCAAATCTGCAATATTATAGAAGATTATAGTAAGATGCTTTATGTTAGAGAGCAATCCATATCTCCGACTTTATTATTGTCCCAATCTTACATAGGCTGCATAGGCTGTAGACACTATATAACGCTCTTCAACTCTGGAAATAGTACACGTTTATTAGACGCTCTATTCTCCAGTCTTATAATACAAGTCCTTTGGTTATCCAAAGTAGCGGAAATTAAACTTGGAACGTTTTAGTACTTCGGGGTAGTATATTCTCGTGTGAACATTAGACCTGTCACTTATTACGAGGACATAGAAGCTAGTTTATATAAACGGTCTTGCGCCAAAAATGTCTAATAGGACCTATCAACTAGCAGCAATAGATATATCTCATAGGATAGTGATGTCACGTATGTAGATCATATGATCCACCCCCTTGAATTTACACTTAGAGAGCTAGGACCTACAAATAATGTAAGATACACCAAAAGGCTACTAACCAAGTGTGTATATACTAGCTAGTATAAGAGGGCCTTCCTAGATCTTCGTCCCTCCTTCGTTTAGTATTCTCGTTCTTAGATACGCTTAATACGAGCATTTTCTCCTACTCATCCTAATCTCTCTTCTGGTTTCTAGGTTGAGCTGTGACAAATTGGAAGCAATATCGACGATCAAATAAACACTAAAGTACAGCGAATTTTTCGCAAGGAAATCGAATCTTCGGACTTATCAATTGAGCGTCATTGGGTATAGCTTGCTTTTATAACCTGGCTGTAACCCCTCGGCCAAAAGTAACATAAAATCGAAAGCAGCGCAACATGTTGCTGGTGAGGCCCGACCTATTTAGATTGCTCGAAAACTCCCCCTTCTGAAAAGGTTTAGAACATTTTTGAAATTATAAAGAGGGGTGGATCAGAATCTGGAATCCTCCCAGCATTCCAGCATTTTCCTATAGGTGGCAATGCCTGTGGCTGTTTGCCCCGGACAACGGTGGCGCAAAACGGGCGCTACCGGTGCTTTGCGGCTGCACTAAACTTTTAGCGAGTAATTCCCTATAATTGTTAACTCTCACGTTTATTTATAGTCTAACAACCCCATAATAAATCTATTACTTAGCATAGATAGTTGAATTCCTACAGGTCTAACTAGCTCTTTACCCTAGTATAGATTCTGAAATCTAAGAGAAAACTGGTTTACGAGTGAGACTTTTGAATTAGGGAAAAAGGCTTTCTGATTATTGTTTTTAACCCCTTTAAGTAGTGCGGAATACGAGATACGAGTATATTTTGTATAGAGTAGAAGCGGCGGGACTGTCAGACTAAACGAGTAAATACATGTAGATCAGGAACCAACTCGTATCCCCCGCCTCATGACAACGTGCTTACTGTTAGACAACACAGAAATTTATATTAAACTTCTTTTCATCCGGAATAATATAATAAGCGCAAGATGGACAACTACATGTAAAATTGTTAGCCGCACGTGGCAGCATTACTTGGCTCACTGCCTCCTAATACTTGCTCATTGTACGTATCAAGGATCATCAGATTCTGCTAATACCAGGACATACCATGCAAGTATTTATATACTCCAGGGAACCAGCTTTTGATCAATATAGCGCCCAGCGGCGCAAAGACACCGAGTAGGTTAGCCGAGTTACAAGGAATAGTGAGGAGGAATTGGCTGGATTACGAGAGGATTGGATAGAACGCGAGATACAGTAGAATCCTTTGAATCATTAGCCCTGATGCAACGCTACGGAAAATATGTATCAATCTAGATTACGATTTGCTGAAGATATTCAGATTACTCGTATTATATGGATAAGCCGCGCAGCACACGGTGCACACTGGGGTTTGAGCACTGATAGAGGCTAGGGAAACCGTACCAGCACGAATGAATTGCGTTAGAAAGAGGAGTATGTGATCTGTCAATTTACCATATCGGAGTAGCCGCAAGGATTGGTGCTGGTTGGTTGGTTCGAGACCTTGATGCTCCCACCAGCCATGGCGATGCGCAAGGAAGCGTGAGCATTGGCATAAGCGTAGCCAGGCATCTCTCACGCATTTAATCAAAAACTCCATCAACTTCTCACTTTTGATACTCTAAAATCCGAAGTTGTCTCTCATTTTTTGCACAATCGAAGAAACTATTAGCTGTTGCCCAAGAAACCATGCTCACCTCCTTCTCATGGTCGCTCTATCTGGGCTTGGCATTCGAAGTGTCCTGTGCCCCATCTGTTACACAAGCTCTGCGTCGCCAGTCAGCCAACGACTTAACGTCTTATACTATCCCACCGTTGGAAAGTAGTGGCAGTAACAACAGCGTCCGAGCAAGTGCAATTCAGATCAAAGCAGATACCTTCTTATACGGACCTTCAATTGCGGGAAATACCTCATTCTGGCCAGCAGGATCCCTGGGAAACTCCACCATCAACGCCGATTTCGCCGATTTATCGACTGACACATTGATCGACGAGCCAAAACTCGAAGCCGATGTAGCTGTCGTTACGAGTGCCATTCAAGCGGTACGTGCATGGGCTATAACTTAAATCTCGATTGGTTTCTAACGAACTATAGGCTGGTGGTATAAAGCAGCTTTCAGACTACAATATTTTGTACAAAGATCAATGGAAGAACAGCCTACCTGGGGGTGTAGATGTGGGAGTTCTCACAAACTACACTAACGATTTGGTTTTCTCCATGGAAAGGTTATCCGTCAACCCCTATTCAGTTAAGCGATTAAATCCATCTGATACACTTGCCTTCCAAGTCGACAATGGAATTGCAACAAACATAACAGGAACTACTCTCTCAGGGCTCTTGAAATCTGGAAGTCTGTTCTACGTGGACCATCGTGATCAAGCAAGCCTCGAGTCCACTGGAAGATTCGCAGCATATTGCGACGCGTATTTCTACATCCATCCCCGCAACGGAGATTTCCTTCCTTTGGCTATCCGAACAAATACTGGTAGCAACCTAATATACACGCCGGCGGATACTGCAAACGATTGGCTGTTGGCTAAAATGATGTTCAATCTGAACGACTTTTGGCATTCGCAATGGTATCATCTCGCTGCAACACATAACGTTCTCGAGATTATTTGGGAAGCTGCCTATCGATCCTTAAGTGACGAGCATCCTGTCATGGCACTGTTGAAACGATGTAAGTCAGCTTCTTCCATCCTGACTCAACTATTGTACTGACCTAGGCGTAGTATCTCCGAGGTTGTTTGGATATCGTATTTCAGCAATTTCGGTTTTGATCAACAAAGGCGGTTTCATTGACCAGTCTTTTGCTTTCACTGGGGCTGCGGCCGGTGTTTCTACCTCCAATCTCTACCAATCAGGCGAAGCTGGAAACTTCCAGTCCAACTATTTCTACCGCAATCTTCAGAGCCGCGGTCTATACAACAGCACATTCGGCCCTAAGATCAAATGTTTCCCTTTCCTAGAGGACGCCTCCGTCATCCACACTAGCATCCAAAGTGTCATGACCACCTTTGTAGACTCTTATTACACGTCCCCCTCGTCCTTCGAACAAGATCAAGAGTTGCAAGCCTGGATCGCCGAAGCCAAACCCGCCGAGATAATGGACTTCCCAACCTCTGTCGACCGCCAGACACTCATCGACATCCTTACTCAATTCGCGTATGTAGGAAGCGCAGCTCATCAGACTCTCAATACAAATGACCTCGCCGAGATGAAGGGTACATTGCCTTTCCACCCAGCATCGCTCTATCAGGCGCCCCCAGAGAAGAAGGGCGTCACAGACCTCATACCCTTCCTACCTCCCGCCAACGCATCCATCGCGCAACTTGTTCTACTAGGCCTATTCGGTCGCCCCACCTTTGTCAACTCTAATGTCTCGTTGTCGCAGATGTTCAATGACGCTACCATGTTGGGCAAGATGAACACGAAGGTTGCAGATGCGTCGGCGACGTTTGAAAAGGAGATGTTGGCGCAAAGTAAGGTCGTTGCTGCGAGATCCTTTGATCAGGATGGACTGTCACAAGGCATGCCGTTTATCTGGAGGACACTTGATCCGCAGAGAGCACCATACTATCTGACTGTTTGAGTGGTAGGTGTCCAGCATAGTGCGCGCTGCAGTGAATGTAAACTCTGGTCATAAAGATGTAGCTTCTTGTATATATAACTATCTATTAGTGCTAGATCAATGTTCTTTCATCCTAACTTGCTCTCCTCTTCACTCTGAAATATCTAAGCGAGATGGCGGGGTCGAAAAGGGGCTCGCCAGAAAACGGAAATACCATCAGCGACAATATCGATGCCATATTCCGCAAGACCCAAACAGCAAGCCAGAACCTAGCATAAAAGGAGATTCGTTCAACCGTACTGGTGCTAGGGATGCGAGGACACGTCCAATTCCTGCATGCTTCAGTTGCGTATTTCTGACCTTGAGACGTAGCGGTGGGCTGGTGGACCTCCACGTCTGATGGCAAATTTGCTGCCCGCCATCTGTTGCTGGTTCTCGTATTGTGGAGAGAAGTTGAAAAGGGTTTACATCAGCAATTATACCTTTGATGGCGATGCAAGAGTCTTGCCTGGACTTTTGGCATAGGCAGCTGGTGTTCAAGAGAATGGCTTCAGTGTGCGATGCACCAAGAGCTAGCAGAATGCCAGAAGAACGGCGTAGGTCCCTCGGTGAATATAGAACATGTAGAAAAAGATCCAAACTAGGTCAGAAACACGCAGAGGTCGAAGTTCTCGAGTCATATCTTAAAGTGAGCGTAGACTTTGCATACATGAAAGAGAACGCTAAATATTGCTTCCTTTATGCTAGTCAGTCAGTATTATCAAAGGACCGAACTATTCATCATCTGAGGATCTGAATTGGGCTGTATTTTTAGATAGCTATGCGATCATTGCAATATTGAATACTTAAGGTCCAGCTTCAAGGAAGAGATTTGCTAGGTTTATAGCCACTTAACATTCCTTTCTGTGTATGATTCACCGCTTTCCACTACTCACAGAAAGCAACACCCCTCGATATCAAAGCCAAAGTAGAAGGAGCACACACTCCACTTGAGTATGTATATCTCCACCAACCCCGAGAAAAACATCCATCAAGAAAGGTACGACGAGGATTCAAATTATTTGGGTTCTGCGGAGAAGGAAGCTTGCCCATGCTAATAGACACGTTCTACTTGAATCGCAGACAGATAGTTGCACCTCTCCCATTAACAACGACAATATCACACCAGCCCCGAATCTTACAATATCATATTGCTGTTAGCCTAAAATGCGCTGTCAAGTGTTATTGCCGCTCATTCATCCATCGATACGACGAAACAAATTCACCTCACCTCACCTCACTACGCATGCATGAAATGAATATCCAAGCATAGCCAGTACTGCTACAAATCGATGCAACTGCCATCGAGCACATATTTCTGGCCCTTTCCAATGATCCACATCATGAGATCCATGCCTGACGTCTCCTCGTCCATGTCTGAAGATTCTTTTAATCTTGTCCTCATTTATATATACCAGTCAACCAACCAGCCATTAACCTATCCAGCCATCCTATATCCTCCCTCATCCCTCACCACCACACCCCCTCACTCACCCACCCTAACATTCACACCCAAACTCCGTGATAAATCACCCCCTCCCACCCCTCACAATTCCCCAAAACTCCTCACCAACTCCTCAAACACTACTTATAAAACACAACCCCGCATACGAAATAGAGCATGCAAGACACAGCCATTAAGAAACGAAATCGTCGCAATCCAAGATCCAGATGGTCATGCTCCACCTCCTTCTCTTCCCCCTCCTTTCCTTCACCTCACCTCCCCTCCCCCTCACCACAACCCCTCATCCCCTCAACCCAAGGTTCACGCGCTAACTTCAGGCCTTTGCTCTCAAGTCTATTCATTCATTCATTAATTCATTCGTTAATCCACTTATTCATCCACTCATTCATCCATCCTCCATTCATGATCCATCTATCCTCATCATCTTTTTCATTTTATCGCTTTACCAGATCAGAGAAGTAATTCGAAGCAAAGGCAACGGCGGGATTTTATAAAAAATACAATAATAACCCAGATCGCGTAGGAAGAAAATTAAATTGTATTCGAGGTTGTGTTATTTCTATGTACAAGAAAGAGGTAATATGATATGAATGTTATATAGTGCTTACCATTAAACAGAAGGCACAGTAGTGCTAGAATCACCAAGGGAGGACTCAAAGAAGAGTTCCCTCTCCGATGCTCACTTGAGCACAATATCAATCTCAATAGTCAGACTTCACTTCACATTGGCACACTCCAAGACAGATATACTTTTGAAGAATTCCTTGTTTATGCATTACAGGCTTACTAGCTTAGCTCATGAAGTGCGTTGCCGCATTAACTATTTTCTTCCTTTCCCCTCCCTGGAACACATGCATGTGCGCGACTTGCTTTTTATCCCCCACTCCACCCTTCCATCCATACTATAATACCTGCCAAGTTTTTACAATACAAACAAAACCAGCCAAAGCAATCCCGCATTTTCAGGCGTGAGCCATGCCATATGTCTCATGCTGTAATTCCCTTTGCAAGCCAATAAAAAAGATGGTTGTGCTCTTTATACAATCCAATTATCAATAAGCATATCGCGCACATTTCCCGATCCCCGTCCCTCTTTCCCATCCCGGGGAGTCCTCATGAAAATGCAATCAATGCCAGCCGTGAGTGAGAGCAAAATATTGTGTTCAGTCAATAGAAGTTTTGTTGAAGAAATACGAAAATAAAAAAGTGCAGGATCATATTAATGATCATGTTGAGCCGTCCCGAACGCCGAGGGCCCTGAAAAGGATGCCGAAAATCAACCGCTAAAACGCTATTCAAAGTGGGTATCAAATCAATCGATTGGTCGGTCGTGGAGTGAGGACATGTAGGTGTTTAGTGTCGTATGAAGAGTCGTCGTAATATGTTTTGTCCGGCTAGCGGAATTTAAATGGGGGTTGCTGGGACACTTGTTTTATCCTTAGAATGCGTCCAACCGAAAATGTCGAACTTCTCCTTCGATGATGCAACAGGTGGGAAGCTGTTTTGTCCCTCGACAGGACTGCCCCTTGGAGGCAGGTTCTCCCGAGGCTCAAGTAACAGGCTCTTGCGATAATACTGCTGCGGATTTTCATGTTCAGAATTCGATTTGACGCGAACAATCTGTGCTTGTATCCACTCTTGCATCTCTGGAACCTCCGCAAGACGGTATGGGATCTGGAAGCGTTGGAGCTCACCAATGATCTTTGCCGTTCGAGTGTGCTTATCGAAGTTGATGACGGCCATGCCATCACTGTCTCCGACTGCAGGAAGTTGCTTTGTTGCGGGGTTACCAGCGTCGACAAAGGTCAAATCTGTAAGGTAGGTCCCGACGAAAGGGAGACAAGGAGGGACGTGGTCGTGGAGACGCTTTCGAAGAGTAGCATAGTTCTTATCAGGTTCGACAATGGCCTGCAGACCCTTTAGCATTTCCTTCCGCCTTGTTGAAACCACATCCCAGGTTTTCTTGAGTCGGACTATGGTTGAGGAGTTCAATGAGCAAATGATAGCCATTAGCACATCGTAATTATTAAGCTCAACACACTTGTGACCAATTTTGATCCAGTGCTTGATGACCACTGCTCGCTTCTTCATGTCCTCGTACTGCAAAATGGTGTCGGCTACCAAGTTGGACAGGTCCGTGGAGAGGGTTGACATTGCTCGAACATTGACCGCATTGGAGCCGGACTTTTTAGTCCACTCGGAGCCCAAGAGCTCTTCTGGCATGATTGAGCAGAAGATGTTCATCTCTTTGATAGTCAATTGCCTAGCTAACTCGAGAGGGTCGAAGTCCAGAATGGTCGGGTTGCTTCCGCCCATTTTCCAGTTCTTCAGGACACCCACTTGGCTTTTGTTCAGGGCCAATGGAGGGAGCGGGGTATCGGCTGGAATGTACTGCGAAATAGACGTCGAAGTTTTCCCGATAGAAGAAACAAGGCGAGGAACAAGAGGTCCCTCGGTCGAAGTTACCTTCTGAGTAAGCTCCATCAGTCTTCGCCCAGCAGCGGGGAGAACCTTTCCAAGCTTCTCTTTCGCAAAGGGCTCTATCACTACAAGTGCTTCATGATCCGAAAGGTCGCGCCAATGGGATTCTAGCCAGCCCTTGAAGACATTGTAAACGCGCAATCGTACTGGTCCGGCGATATGAGGACTCTGTGCAACGTATTCAAATCGCTCAACCAAAGCTGTAGCTAGTTCGACTGGTGTAACAAACAATCGAAATGTAAGGTAAAATGTCGAAACAAACATGGCGTCCGGAGTAGAATCATGGGTGGTAAGTCTCTCTACTAAAGCTGGAAGGCTGCCTCCCGTAATTTGGCCCTCTTTATTATGCAGGAGCTCATGCGCAAAGGTCTTTTCAAGCATCTTCGACTCGCCATCCTCGGCCGATTCGTCTGCAATAGTCGAATGGCTGCCAGTAGCACTTATTTCTGAAAGTGAAGGTTTGCTTCGTGGAACAAACGGTGCCATATCTGGGGTTGCAGCACGCGTTGATGTTTGAGAGAGCAGACTCGACTCTGAATCGCGCATGCTGCTGAGATACGTGCTGTTCGTACCGCTTGATATCCCACTCCCCTTCCTGTAAGAAGGCTGATATTCACTGTCGTGTCCAGACGAAGGCTCCGAAGGACTGTAATCTTCGTTATTTGACAAAGGACTTGTGATTTTGGGAAGCGGAGGTAGGATTGATATTGTCGATGAACGTGCTGATGAACCTGTCCAGGCGCTTGAGGTTGTTGCGCTTGACGCTGAACCATTTTGTACCACAGGTTCGAATATCCCGGCTGACAAACGATTGCTCGTGTCTTTGATTGGGGGAGAGGCAAGAGGTACATCTGGCAATGGTTTTTCGTAACTCGGAATAATCAAGGGCGGAGGCGATGGTCGACTTGCGGGCTCTGGTTGGGTAGGCTCAACCTCAACATGGGGTGATGGGACAATCTCTTCAGACTGCTCCGCAACACTGCCAATTGACGCGATATCAATCCCAAGACCCTGAATCTTAGACTCGAACTCGAAGTCGCCAATTCTTTCGATGACAAACTTGGTCTTCGCGACACATTCTCCTGCAGCTTTCACGCAACCAGTTGCAGCCGTAAGCAGACCCTCATTCTGTTGTCGCATAACCACGTTTTCGTCCTCCACCCCGGACGCTTTGACAATGTCCTGCGCAGCAACAGCCAACTTGTTGATTCGATTATACATGGCGTCCCGGGCTGCTTCTAACGCATCCGCGCTTTGGTTATCGTGCGCGCATATCGCCTCGACCACCAACAGTAGACTGTGACCCGCGTTCACACACTGACGGACCGAAGAGAGAAGCTCGAGAGCTGATTGTGACTGCAGATGTAATCGGCCGATAAAGGAACCTAGGAAGGAGAGGAAGGTATCGTGGCTAACATTCAGTCTCTCAGAAACAAGATTCTGTCGTTGCGCAGCTGGAATGGAAGCCGTAAGAGACAAACGATGTGAGACTGACTGTCTGTTGAGCTGCACGGAAGACGGTCTGCTCATAGACAATGGTCTTGCAGGCGGCGCGTTGGCCGAGTAAGCGCCCAACATGCGTTTGTATGACTGGCGTTTCGTTTGTTCTTCAAATTGCTGCGCTGTAGGCAGGCCGCTTGCCGAACTGCGACTCGAGCTCCTGCAGGATGCCGCATCGTATGCAGGGTCTTCATGTGGTGTTCCTTCAAATGACGTTGCATCCGCTGGAGGAGTAGGTGGGTTGTAAGCTTCTTCTGTAACAGTGGCCATTACTCGGTGCACCGGATATCGCGTCCGGGCGTCATCGTCCAAAACATCGAGGAATCGGACGCCTCTGGTCACGATTTTGAATGCCTTCAAGATCATCTCATCGATGGTGTTGTTGACATCGTCACTGTCAAACTGGTTTTGAGGCATGATTGCGGTGCATTCCTGTAAGCGTTTCGCCGTCTTGACGAGGGATGAGAGGTCTGATAACAGTGCTTTGCGATGGCGTCGTAGACCCTCATTGCTTTGAACGAGTGTTGATTCTCGCGTCAGGCAATTCGATTTCTCCTGTTCCGCTATTAGCTGTTTTCCCGTACGACGTGACGTAGTGAACGTACCAATAAATATCGAACACCCGCAATGATACCCCGCATGAATTCTTGATTGCCAAATACTTCGTTATCGATGTTCACACCGCTTCGTAACAAGTCCCAGAAATGTAGGAGCGCCATCAGAAGGTTTTGCATCGAGCCGGGCCCGTAGGCTTCGCAATAATTCGTCGGCAGCCATCCTCTCGCACCAGAGGCGAGAAGGGTGCCATCTGCCCAGCCATTTGTGTGGATTGAATGTACTAATATCACATCGCCCTCATTCAATGGCAAGGTAACTGTAGAATCGGAGATGGTATATGTTGGGTTGAAGGGATAGAAGGCTCGTAGGAAGTTATGGAAAACTGGCAGATTGCTCTCCAGATGTTGACTCAGATCCTCCTGGGAGCTATTGGGGGTTGCTGGAGGCGTCATTTGCGATTGGTTATTTGATGACGTGCTCGTCTTCGTACTGCTGCGAGAAGATGTATTTCTCTTGTGTCTAGAATCCCCACTCGATCCACAAGCCCTGTCTTTAGAGAGCGATAAAGGCGCTACGTGAGCGCTTGAACGCGGAATTCTGTCGTTCGCCGTCACCATGTTGAACTGCTTTGAAAGGCTACCATGGGAACCTATAGGGATTTTGACCGTCGGTTGGCACGTCGAGGACCGGTGTTTGTAGGGGTGATTCCTCGGATAGGAATACAAGGAATGGATTGCGTATTCGCTTGGGCTGTGGACAATGCGCAAGCTTGAGCCTCTTGCTGACTCGTTCCTTCCTGGTCGTAATTAAGCTTAGATTCGGAGAGCCAGGACTGGGGTTGTGCCTGCCAAAAAGTAAAAATTAGCAAAGAGGGTTATTCCAATGCTGTATTGTTGTAGTTAGGTATGAAAGAGGAATGTTGTGAGGGCCGTAAGGAATGCCACGATGGTCGGTCTCGAGCGCAGCGGCAGCCTGCATGCCCAGATCGGGTTGACTCAAGGGTTTCGGGAAGGCTCACCAGTCAACTGTCCTGTCATGCACAGGTTGGGAGTAATGCCGGGGATGGACTAATATGGCGATCCGCTCGCAGTATCGTACACTGAGGTTGTTTCTTCTGTGCACCTTCGCCTCCAAGGATGAGGACCCAGGAAGTGCCGCGGAGCACAGGGAGGCTGCCAGGGTATCGCAATTATGCTTCGGCGTTCGAGTCGAGATCGAATGACGGGGGAGCCAATGGCTGGGTGTGCGGTCGTTGTTGTGTCAGGCAAATGAGCTGATATGAACACAGGGCCAAAGAGCCAGAGCCAGAGCGTTCGGTCTCGGATGTGTGATGCGGCTGTGTGTACAGTACTGGAGGTGGAAGTGGAGGGGGGAAGAGTGGGAGGGGACTCGGTGATGGTGACGGTGAGGGGTTTTCGTGGAGATGCCCGTAGAGTACGTGAAACTGGAGACCGGCTGTCTGTGGGAAAGACCCTTTTCTTATCCAAGCAGCTGGCTGGGGGGCAAGTCGATCAATCAATAGATGCGTAGCTAGCACCAGCCAGTGCCTGCCTTTGCTGAATTCACACCGCGTCCGTGCTGCTGTCGAGTGTACAGTAACAGTACAGTGCAGGGCAGTGCAGAAGCTGTAACTCTACCCAACGAGTGCAGTGTAATTGTCGGCGTGAGGGGCGAGGATTGAATCCGGAAGAGAAGAAGAGGTCGCAGAGTGGTGGTATATTATTTTGGGCGTGGTGGTTGTCGTGGACGGATTATTGACGAGTTGGTAGGGTAGGTATGTATCTCGGCGCCGTGCAGCAGGGATATCCCGAACTTGAAAGTTTATTGTTGGTCCGCGCTCCAAGTCCAGTCCACCGTAACAGTACAGTACCTCGAGTTTGCCACAATACCTACCGGTACTGGACTGTACAGTATAAAGTAGGTAACGTAAAGATATTGCAATTGCAACGATTCGGCGTTGCTATGATTTGCTTTGCTTTACTTTGCGTTGTGTTGTGTTGTGTTGCGTTGCGTTGCTGGGTCCCAGCACTTTCTACTACTACTGGATGTGATGCGATGCGAGGGGGCAGTTTTCCTATCCTGTCGTGAAAGAGAATAATGCAAGGGCGTTGGGTATTGCTGCGTCTGTGTCCTGTATATGCGCTCTGCGTGTGGTATGGATGTCTGTCCAGTAAGTACTGGACTGTACCGATGGCCGCCTTTCAAGGAGTCACGAAACAAGAGCACACGCCTTCTGCTGCAGGAGTCGTTGACCGAGTCTCGACCGTCTGTGTACGAGTATGGCACTGGAGTTGTGTTTCCGGCACCGACTATTAGTAAATGATTCAACAGAACTGAACTGACGGATTCGAAGGTAAGAGAGGGTGGTTTGTTTGATAGAGTAGTAGTAGAGTAGAGGAGAATAGGAGCTAGGTCTCCCGGAAGGATTCTATGGAACTACACATTCTAGAAGCTAAAAAGGCAGCTTATTCGTGAGTAGTAAGGTGACTTATCTGGGCCGGTACTGTTACCGTAACCCTACAGCCTACAGCTTTCGTACTCGTGCATGGGGTAGAGCCACCACCCAAGGAGACGCCCCCTGTGGGCCGCTATGGATAGGGCAGGCTTCCTATTGACCCCTTAGCTCCACTATTACTCTACCCTAAATGATCAATTAACTTATCCAGAACGCCTCTCTCCATTATTTTACCTGGCAATGAAAACTTGACTCAAATGCCATCTAGCTCGCTCGTCGCCCATACCCCCTCTTGTGGTGTGATGAGCATTCTCACGCTTCAGAAGAGTCTCTTTCCTGACTATAAAAGACTACTGCGCAGTTGAGTACGATTGATTCAGTTGACTCAATTGTAGAGGCCTACTGCTCAGTTGACTATCTTCGATTCGGATGCTAATCAGGCTTGGCGGCCATTGTGAGGCGACGGCGGTATAAATTACCCATCGAATCAATTCCTAGTGCTCACGGCTTCATTTTCAAGCTTCTTTCCGGCATCTTCGTCCAGCCCGCGGTCCCGAGTCGTACCCCTACAACTAGCATGGCATGCAGTATGATGGACCGACAAGCTTGAATCTAACGCGTTGGTGTTGAATATTGAACCTCAAAGCTTGGATTCTAACGCGTTGGTGTTGGAGATTGTTTCCGAAAGAGCAGATGAACCTCCCCATTCCTATTTTAGGGCAATCCTGTTACCGTAGCCTAGGGACAGGAGAAATATTGACAAGTAGAAAAGCAAAAGTGTACGGCACTGTATCTTGGAGAGCAGTAATCGGCGGTAACATCACGATGTTTCAATATTGCTTCAATTGATTGATCCCCCCATTCCTTCTTGTTCGAACGGTCGCCGATGTCCATTGCCCACCCACCATGATGAAGCTGCGGGCGGCTACAGCCATCTTCGAAATACCCCAGACTTCTCAATCAGTATTGTTGCAGCCCGTCCCGCCCTCTCACAGCGAAAGGCATCTCTTCATGTCCCCGCGCAATCTATGCACATCATAACTCTCCCTGATACGCTGCCATTCGTTCCAATGCTGGTCATATGGAAGCAATCCAGCGTGTTGTGCTTTGCTTTTGGTGGTTGAACGAGCGTTTCCTCGGCCAACGAGAGGGCCGATCCCTCCCCTTTTGGAGATTAATTGTGCTTGATGCTACCTTTGTACGTTTTCACGGTCCATTCATCACCCTGTTTCTTCAGCGCGTGATGGCCTTAATCTCTAATTCATATTTATTTTTCATTCCTTCCAATAGACCCACGAAAACCCGCGGCCAATTGGGCGATACGATACGGACAGGAACAAGTCAGAGCGCCTGTCGTTGAAATCTTCGCGATGCACAAAGTGACCTCACTGCTTCTTTTTGCACCTCATCTCATCGATCGTTGGTGGCGGGGAGAGCTGCGTCCCTGGGCTCTGGCATGGATGGCAATGTAAGCTGCCAACGAGTGGGGGTAGGGGTTGGGGGGCAGGGTAGCTAGGTATCTCCAGGGTAGGGGGCAGGGGCAGCTGCAGTGTGAACCTCCACCAGGGGTCGCCTCAGGGGTAGGGTTTCCCCCTGAAGCTTAAGCCGTTCGGACCTGCGCACACTTCCGGGGAACATTCGTGCATGCAACGTATGAGGGTTCAGCAGCGCCGCAAAACAGAGAAAAGAGGCCAAATTATCATCCTGATCCTCTCATCACGCCCGCGATCCGGGACTCGGACAGCCATGGCACGAGCCTCGAGCATCACCACGGAGCGGAGGCACAAATAGATGCAAAGCGATAAAGAATCCCGAAATCTGCACTACCAGCGACCCAGCAAACCCAAAAACCCTCGTGGCATCTCATGCATCAGGGTTTAAGAACAACAAATATATACATATAGACATCTCTTCTCGCCGAAAGTTGAAAGTTGTGGAAGTTGTCACGCTCTCCCGCATGCTGGACAGGTGTTGACTGCAACACAGTGCAAAAGCTCGAGTCCCTTCTCGAGGTTCAACACGTGCAGAAAGTGCGTTTGCACGTTCAACCTGCATGTCCATGCAAATATTTATGCAACCTACCTGGAAAAAGAACATCCTCAGCGGGTAAGCAACGGCAGCCAGCATGGGCAGCAAAAATGACCAGATCGGTGCATTTCTCCCAAAGCGTAATTACCTGCTTCGCACAAGCTACGAATCTTTAGCCGTCACCTATGGGAATTTCATAATTGACGGACTACAGCAAAGACCGATGTGAAGTTTTAGGCTGTTGGTATTTCAGTATTACTGACTCAGTAATGGCACGACACAAATCGATTAGCAACAGCTATCCTTTATCGGATACATCTCATACCAGCAGATCCAGCGCATCGGCAGTGCCCGAGGATTGCGGTCGATGAAAACTTCTTATCTTATGAAGATCTTCATCGAATCCGTTACTTATATCGCAGATTCGCAACACCCAGGCCAGGAGACTACTGCGCATCATACGAGAAAAAGCACCACCAAGCTGATCAGCGCCAGACTACCCCAAAGAATAATAGGCTTCAATTCATCGCAAATGTCACTGATCGCAACTTTGCCCTCATTTGAGAATTACAGCTATGAAGTTGTGAACTAGGTATATACTCTAAATCCAATATTTACTGGAGCACTTCCCCGAGTCCCCAATGTAGATATGCATGCATGCAGTCGAAAATCAGCAATCACTTTTATGCACCTGGCCTGGAAGCCCGTCCCTTGCATCTATCAAATCTATTTGGATGAACTGCATCGTAGATATAGTCTTCAAGGGTTCTTATTCTACGAACAAGGCTGCACTGCAGCCTTACTCACCACTACTCTGCACCTCATCACACCGTTCACGTTCAGACACATCACCTTTGGCGACACAAGATTCATGTGCCCGTCAGGATCTCTAAGTGATATCCCAGACGGCAGGCGGATCCTCCCCCTCCCTCCCCGACCATCCCGCCTGCCGGACCGCATCCGCAATGCAACGTTTTCCTAACCGGACTGAGAAAAGAAAAGCAGTTTCATTATTACTTGTACGTCAAAATCATCTCATCGGCTCGCCTACCTCGACGTTTGTATCCCGTGCCGCCGCTACGCTTGAGTCGAGAATCGGAATCGAGCTCTCGACCCAACCTAGTTGGCGAGAGATCTTAGATGGGTCAATTGAGATGAACAGACAGGGTGGCATTGGAGATGTCACTATCTAGATTTGCTCCCCTGCAGCGACAGGCTAGGGGTAAAGCTTCTACTGCAGAGCTACTGCAACTATGAACCTCGTTACCGAAGTTCGGGACGAGGCATAGATGCGGTAAGAAGTCTCGGGACAGGGTATGGATGCGGTATAAAGGGATATACGTATGCAGATCTTGTTCCATATTCCCAACGCCCTGGTTATATCACTCGAATCGTGATCGTCCAACATCGGCCATAATATCTTTCTCAATCTCACAGGAATAGATCAAAGGATAACCAGACCGTGCGGGAGGGATGGAGCTCGAAAGTATTTGCGGAGGGCACGGCAGGCAGGCCCACGGGATAAGCGGCGGGGTTTGCGGAAAAGCTCTGTTCGATATGAGGCCATTAATTGAGGATACGCGGTGGGGGTTTTCATAGTGGGGTACAGTAGTGTTAATGCAAAGTCCAATCGCTGGTTGCGTGCTATAGTAACTGTGGATATACACTTTCCACGCGGATGGAAACTTTGCGTTCCCCTGTTTGTGTTTACGAGTACAAGTAGAAAAGTCTTTACTTTCCAGTACGTAGGAAATAGCAATCACGAATTCGACTCATCTAGAGGAACTCAATTCTTGTCTAGAACTCTCCACATTCCAACACAAACTCCCCACCGGTTCATACATATCTACCTAATGCGAACACGAACTCAAATCAGACTTTTCCTCGCACTACTCAACCTACACCTCAAACCATCCAGTCTTACAGAAGCCTAGCCTACAGCGTGCACTAGCTAGCCGACGGCTCCCCTTTCCCCAAACTCAATTCCAGTTGTGTCCAGTGCAGTCCAGTAGAGTACGGCACCAGTAAAGCGCGGCACATTTCATATCGGTACTTGCTTTCTCTCATATACAGATTGAAATAACAAAGTAGTGCGAAAAAGGCATGCACAGCCGCGGATCTATGCATTCCAGCAAAGAAAATCAGCTCACCTTTTCAAGAAGGATTCGTTTTAATATTAAACTGTGATGAACTTTTGCTAATAGCAAGGCGGTTGATATAAGCTTTTCAAATATCATATTAGCTTTCCATATACGGAGTATAAGATAGGGTTTCCCAACAAACACCACATTATCTCATTCTCACGTCATAACGTGACGTCTCTATCAACACGCGTCCCGTCCAACAGCCAGCCACGTTTCGTTCGGCCGGCTCCTGAGAAACTCAAACCTCTATTGCAACGCGCCGGTCGCACGCGCGGGTGATGGAGGGGCGCTCGCGCTAATTGTCAGGATATACCTCCGTAGTTGCTCGCCGAGGTACAGGGTGTTGTCACCGAATCTGCATCTTTCCACATTATATGCCTTTACTAGGCTTATATAGACTCTAGCTCTCGGAAATGTTCTAAATGTAGTATAAAATAAGGGATTTAGAAGTTTGATCCCTAAATAAGGCATAAATGATCTACCTAAGGCCTATTCTAGCTAATAGATACCCTATACTACCCTAGTCACATCCTGGTTTTAAGTAGAAAAATGTAGATTTGGTGACAATAGGCTGTACAAGTATAGTATCCGTATCTGGCATTGGAAGTTTTTAGAATTAATAATGGAGAGACTGAGATTGGGTGCGTCTATACGGTGTCTACAAAGTATGATTGATGAAGTGCGGTATGAATTTAGGTCATGGGACTGAACCTTACCCCAGACGTCCTAGGCTGGGGCCCAGACTTTCTATAATTGTCGGTTGTCCGCCTCACGGATTACGATAAGTGGGTGGGTGTTCTTATCAGGAAGTGAAGATCTGAATACCTTCATTATTTCGAACCACTCCACTTCCCACTCCACTTTCCAATCTAGGAGAGGGGTTGGGCAAAAGCTACTTGGGTTATGATGAACAGCTGGTAGGGTTTTTGCGGGTTTTTGTTTTGCGCTACGATACTTCTATTTGTAAGTGTTTTGCGTCTCGGCCCATGGTGTGTATATACACATAATATCCGCACTACACAATTGTTTTTTTTTTTAGCTTTTGTTTCAGACGTTAGTGTTATGTCTCTCCTTCACCCCATATTCCGCCTACATTTACTAGCCCGGAATAGCAAAAGTTATAGAAGTATATCTATTCATCGGCAGATTCATGAGACCTGACTTTATCGTCCCGCCATCACACCACGAATGAGGGGTAGAAGACTTAGACAGACATCTAGTCTTTCTACTTAAATGGAAAATGCTAAGTCGGCATATAACTCTGTGGTCTGTTAGATCGCGCTATGATTCATTTTCTTTGCTTTTTTGTCATCTCCGGACTCCGGTTGGTAGATTCTAGGTGGTCATGACTGATACGAGATGTATAATCAAATCCTCGGCCAAATATGCCCCCAACCAACAATTATATTAATACGACAACATCAATAGAGTCTCTTCGAAACAACCTTCTTAAAACAACATCGGAATCATAGTTGCTCCTACGTAAGATCCAACAATGACTCATAGCATCAAGCTGCAATCCCGTCCAGATCGCTCTCCTCCGTCTCGCCATTTCGCCAAACGAAACTCTAACGCCTATCAAACAGGCACGATTCATCCACTCACACGATACCTTCAACATGTCTCAACACCCTTATTCTTAGGTCTGTAAATACATACATGTAGGTTATCGTCATAAATGTTGCATCTTTACAGGGTACAGATTTACTGATAAAACGCTAATTAAACGCCAATCAAATACTAATCACACAGCGTTGTATGGGCTCTCTATAGGCCTATCTGACCTATAACTTTAGTAATCCCATAGCCTTTTTGGTTTTCTTTCTCTTATTTACAAGTCTAGATCTAAAATACTTGCTAGGAGAGCACTTACAAATAAGGGATGGGGCATACCTATACTCTCATAAAAACAGCATATATAGCTCAAAATGCAGCTCTACGTGCCAGCCTGTAGAATTATTCTAAAGTGACTAGAAAAGCAAGAAAAGTTTTAATATATGCATGAAGCTTATACCCACCCCGCAGAAGCAGAAGATCACACAAGCCCCATCAATAGTAAGAAAATGCAGAACTTATGGCGACCCCCTCCCTGTACATGCAGTACATGTACATGAACATGTCCCGCGTGGTGTTTGATCATCAAACGTTCTTTGATGCTGAGCCTAACTAAGAGTCAGTCCTCCTGCGCCATCTTTGGAATCATGACAGTAATGAAGTATCCTTGGAAATAAGATGCAGGCACAAGAAATTCTCCTATCGGTATCATGGAAAGGCATGCTCTTTCATAAATTCGTATTACTCGGGATTTAATTAAGGGTTCGCAGCCATGCCATGCCAAGCGTCTCGTTTTCTTCTTCGTTTTCTTCTTCGTCTTCTTTCATCGGCTTCTCCGTCACATGCTCTGTGAGAGCCCGGTATCACAAATATACCTGGTAAGCTGTACTCCGTACAGTACGAACTGGTAAGCCGCACGCACCACCCCGGATGCTCTTCCGGCCCACGTTATATTGTGGCCGTGCCTTGTACGGTATCTCTCCGCGGCATGTTGGTGGCTGCATGACTGCACGGTCAAGGTTTTCAACTTGTACCTCCTTGCGTTCCTTTTTCCTTTACGAAGGAACAGATGGTTCATGTTCACCGACTGTTGGAAGTAGTAATCCGATTCTATTACGTTCCAACAACTCCTGCGATCTTGCTTGCTGCTCTGTCGAAAGGATGTTCTTTCCGTGTTTGCTTTTCTTATGCTTTACTAGTATGCAGTCTTCAATATCAAGCATTGTTTAGTTTAATGCAGATCTGGTGCAGCGGTGTTTAACGCGGGGAAGAGAGGTCAAAGACCTCCTCTAGACCTCCTGAAGGGCATTGGGGCTACGTATCCACAAGTGTTATACACCAATCCAGAAGCCAAAGTCCAGCCATATAGGCGCCAAGCAAGTGTCCATCCAGCAGATATCCTCCTTCCAAACGTCATGCGGTGGATTCAAGGGTCCAAACATCAAAGTTTACTATATATTGCTCATTATATTATTCGCGGCACTTGTTTCCCCTCAGTAGCTTTATCGACATCTATCATATAGCGGAGTATATCATAAATTTATCATACTACGGAGGTATGTCCCAGTATTATATAGCGCTACCGGTAGCCGTTCCGGCGCATGATATGATATGCAAGCTACTGTACCTTTCGCATCGTGGATTTGTGATAAGGCGTTAGAGTTTGCTTATGGCTTTGGGTTGCATTTTGTTCAGTGAGGGTGTTTAGTTTCATCTCAGTTTTTCCTTCAGAATTTCCGTATGCAGTGGCCAGAAGAGGAGGTTACTCCGTTGGGGCTGGGCGCGGGGATGTGGGGACAAGAGGGGGATAGGTTGACTGGGCCTGTTTGCCAGTCCTAGCGTGCAAGACTTGGAACATCAATGAGTACCGTTGTCTGGGAATGGTGTTCTGGTATTATGGGATGATGATGCAGCACGTGACATGAAGTAGCATCTCTTGGGGTCCTTTCTCTACAAGACCCTTAATGGAGCTCGTTTGTGTTGTTTACATGCATACCATTAGCTAATCTTCATATCGGTGAGTAGTCATTTCCAGAGATTTACTCGCAGTAGTAAGTTTCTCGCCAGCTGCGAATAAACGCCGTGAGATTAGACACTTAATGATTAATTCGTGGTATATATATGTAAGAAGTAGCAAGTTACATATTTACATTAAACAGTACCTAGGTAGGTAGAGACACTGTTCAGCCGAGACTAAATCACCCTCGCTTCAATTTAAAGGAAAGGGGGGTAAAACACGTGATACCCATAGTCAGCAACCCCGCCCTTCTATCAACTTCAATACCTTAGCACGTCACCATCCACCCATCATTCTCAAACAAAACAACAAGATGGCCAACCCAATCTCAACCTCAGCCTACATATCCGACCACAGCACGGCCGTAATCCGCGCCCACAGCTGGCGCACCGCGCAAAATAGCTGCGCATATCTCATCCGCCACCTCGCTCCTACCGCCCACATTCTAGACGTAGGCTGCGGTCCCGGCTCCATAACCATCGACCTCGCAAAACTTGTCCCAGAGGGCCACGTAACAGGCATTGAGTATACCTCTGCCCCACTACCAGGCGCCCTCGCTCTTGCCGCTGAACGCGGGGTCTCGAATGTGAGTTTCAAAGAAGGCGATATCCACCGCTTGCCGTTTGCGGATGCGGTGTTTGATGTTGTGCATGCGCATCAGGTGCTGCAGCATATTCGGGATCCGATTCGGGGGTTGAGGGAGATGAAGAGGGTTTGTAAAGAGGGTGGGATTGTTGCTGTGAGGGAGAGCGCGCATATTGCGACGTATCCTTTGACGCCTGGCTTGGGGAAATATGGGGTGTTGTATGACCAAGTCGCGAAGGCGAAAGGAGGAAATCCCCATCCCGGTGGGAGGATTCATGGTTGGGCTGTGGAAGCTGGGTTTGAAAGGGAGAGTGTGGAGTGTAGTACGGGGAGTTGGTGTTTTCGGACAAGAGAAGAGCGGGAGTTTTGGGGTGGTGGATTTGCGGAGAGGTGTATGGAGGGTGGAGCTTTCTTTGAAAATGTGGTTGAGGGCGGTTCTGCGACTACTGAGGAGATAGGGGAGATTGAAGGGGCGTGGAGGGAGTGGGTGAAGAATAAAGATGGGTGGTGTGGGGTCTTGCACGGGGAAATAATTTGTAAGAAATAGAGAGAGAAATGGCTTTAAGGGAACTTGGAATGGTTAAAGTCGGAATGTGTTCATCTAGACTTTGAGAAGGAAATAATAACTCAGAGTGATACAAAAGCATCCAATGTGATATGCAGCGGTCGAAGAGTTTTGCAATCACTGTTTCATTCTGATTTCTAGTAATAAACTTGAAGAACATTGCTTGGTCACATTCATAGAGAATGTCAAGCTGTGCTTGCTCCCTCTCGCACAGCTTCGCAATCCTGTTCATGGCACTTTCAGCAATGGCTTCGAATCATTTCGAAGCCTGAGGCTAAGACTCTTTGAATTTTTTTCCTACTACAATATATATGAAGGGTTTGTTATGCCATCTTGCTTCGATCTTCTCAACTAGACCTAGAAGTTGTTGCTGGGAATAGTCAATTTCTTGCAACATGGCATTAATTACAGGACCGACATGAGAAACTCATCTCAATGCATGAGTGAAGGGCATTATTAATACGCGGTGAAGATGAGCGGAATCTTTCTCTGGTAAACACAAGCCCTGTCTTCAAAGTCATTCGATGTTGAAATTTCGTATGCTTGCCATACATCCGCCTCAATACTGCTGCGTTCTCAATCCTTTGGGACAAATCTCTCGAACCCAGGTGGAAGCCTTCCTATAATGGGCGGCATCACTGGTATCCTTGTGTTAAGACCTTGTTCTTTCTCTTCTGCCCTCTTCCGTGCTTCCTCCGCATCGCAAGCATTTCTGCGAGCAATCTCTACGTCGGCAACATCCCCGACACGTGCCTCCGAAAGAATTCGCCATATACGTCTTCCATTTCGGATACTGGCTATATTGTCATATGGTGTCGGATTCGTCGTTTCTATGATCTCGAAGATTTTGTCGTTAGTGGAATGATTGAAGTTTGGTAGCTGTGCTAGAGGGTCCTGCTCGAGAAGCTGCGGAAAATGTTAGTAAGACAAGGAGAAGGTGAACAGATAAGCCACTGCGACGAACAAAAGCCATTATATTCATTCGGAATAGGTAGGTAGTTACTCACCTCACCATCCTCGGGATCATTTGGCGGCTCCCAATCTAGACCTCTACACAACTTGCCCCCATAGTAATTATGTGGTTCTGGTAGATAGCCAACGTAGATCGGGGTTTGTGAACCGTCCACGCGACGGTAAAGTACTTCCCAGAGGGTTCTGATAGAATCGATTCCATTGGCCACTGGGCCTTCTTCCTGGCCATTATCTGTCGCACGTTGGATGAATCGGTGGGCAATGTGAAGACAGGTTTCGTGAATAGGGATGTAAAGGTGCCCTCCAACATTGCGTGTACAGCGAACTCGGATGGCGTCCACAACTTCACCAGACTGAAGATGAAATTCTTGGGAAATGCAGTCTATGTTGGCCTCCAGTGATAGAACTACACGTGACGGTTCTGCTGGTGGATCTCGACCCAGGTGGTAGAAGTAAGTGGGGAGCATGCTTGTTTGCGGATAATATAGATCGAGTTCTTCCGTATCCGGCGATGTTCTGTGGGCGGTGGTGAGAAGGAGGCACTTTGCTAGCCATTCTTGATGTCTGCTGTTACTACAAAGTGCATGGCACATTAGTTTATGCCGAGTTGAGCTTTAGGTAGCAGAGGAGGCGAGAGAACGTACGCCAAATCATTCATTGGTGCCCCACAGATAGAACAGTAGACTTGAAACACGCCCATGATTTCGCCGTTGACCTTTGTGGTGGTGGGTGGTTTGCTAAAGAGTCGTATTACCTGGCCCCAGCGGGGTGTTTTATACCACCTTCCACTAGTGCTAGGTAAAATGAGGTCAAGTAGCGATTATCTAGGGCTTTTATCGTGACATTTTACAAGGCAGCAGGTTTGAAGGCACAGTTACTTGTAGGTTACATACTCACATTCACAATCCAAAGCAACATCCTGATTTTGACCCTTCTTGTGCTTTTCTTGGCCTTAATTTAGGCCTGGCATAGCAAGCTGTATAGACCCGTGGTTGGTCCAAGATACAACAGACTACTCAAATGTTACTTAGTCGCTGGCTGAGCATGAATTATAAGCCTTAATATTAAGCCTCGAAGCCTCTGTCAAAACATCTTCTAACCCGTCCCTCCGACTTTTAGACGTCCATATAAGCAAAGCAAACGACCACTACTCTACTACCACTAATGCACGAGAAACTATCGCAGGTAAGTCTTACTTGATCCTAATTAGAACAGTTTCAAAATCTTAATATGAGCTTTGAGTACCTCGCTGATATTTTCATCGACTAAGCCTCTATAGACCTAGGTAGTCCATTTATGTCTAAGCTATCTTAATTCACAAAAGCTTGGTCCAAAAAGGGCTTGGGTGCGATTAAGCTAGCTTGGGGGAGGTAGGCCATGTAAGCATTATATTGATATTTGTCAAAGTCAAGTCGTTGTGCGTAATATTGTAAGTCATTTGACAGCTGCGACTTGAATAGATGGTCTGGAGAGGTTTAACAAACTAGCATATCTCATCTTTATTGACAAAGCACTGTAATATGAGCAATCTTAAAGTCGTTTTTAGTTCCTATATCTACTTAGCATCCTTGCCTCATATTGCTTTTGTGAGCAAATATGTGAATAAACACTTGCTTGCGGACCCGCTTGTAGTTTTAGTTCACTTTTATAATGTTGTATGGCCTTTCCCAACAAAAGCCCTGTGCTCTTTATGCTTGATGGAATTTTAAGGTCCTTGGCTCTGACATATTATAAATCCGTACTGCTTTTTACTATCCCACCGCGAGGCTTCTTCAATTAGCAGCGAATGCAATCAACGGCTTGACCCTTCTCTTACCTGTCTATTTATTTAGATTCCTCCGGAGCATGGTGAACATGAAACTCCCTTTTGCAGCTTCGCTGCCTTGCTTGATTCTGGCTTGTCTGGTGTTTTCCACAGAAGCCAATGTTGACCTCAATTGCGATGTACAATCTTCAGTCATTTCAGGAAAAACAATTGTCCAGACCTTCTATCCTACAGTCTATCCAGGCTTTGCAACACTCGATTCAACTGTCCAGATAACCACTTCGACCACTGTGTCCAACGGTGTCTCGACGAGTGTGGAAGTATACACAAGAAATATTGGGCCGGGGGGTGTAGGATGGGTATTACCAACTGTCGTGACTGGTATTCCGGTCTTTGCAGAGCCTTCTTATCTACCAGGACAGAGCACTAGCAACCCTACGAAACCTATTGTCACGGCAAGCTCCACGGTCCAGTCCTCACAGAGCCAAATCAACGACAGCTCGCTCGGCGTCCTATCGAGTGTCTCCAGCTCGTCCCTTAGCCAGTCTTTCAGCTCGAATCCCAGTGTCTCGGACCAAAGCTCAAGCGTGAACTCCATTATTTCAGGGGTCCCTCTGCAAGTTACGTCCAGTCAATTTACATCTTTGGGGTTGAGTTTCAGTGTCGTATCGAATTCGTCCCCGGTATCACTTACAGATTCAACTTTCAGCTCTTCAGCTAGTGTTACTCCTCTAGTCTCTGCAGGAACAGAACCTACCAATTTATCTGGTATCCCATCGACGGTGCCCAGTTCGTTCAACACGCCCAACACCAGCCCTACATCCACCCAGGATGTCTCCCCCACAATATCAGGCTTCAGTAATCCTCTCAGCAGCGCCACACTTTCATCTCTTACTTTATCGACTTCGAGCGAATCCGCCAGCTCTGTTACTATTGTTACACCAACTCTTCCCCCCACAAAGTCGAGTTCCAGCGGCCTACTTAGCGCCACATCAGATGGTTTAAACCCCGGCGATTCTTCTAGCAGTACGGCATTTGGAGTCTCTCATACGCAGTCGAATTCTGAGATCTCCTCTAGCATCATATCTGGTAGGCCAACGGCAGGTACAACAGATGCAAACCCAGGGTCTTCTGGAGCAACAAGTGGAAATCTACCAACTTCATCAAACCAGCTTAGCAATGTTTCTGGTGGAAGCTCGACCCGCGCTCTGTCTGGAAGTTTGAAAGGAACTTCATCTGCATCATCAGATGAATCTAGTGGACCGAACTCTAGCCTTACGAAAATTACGTCTCAGAGTCCACTAAATTCGTCATCTGGAATTTTGCCCAGCAGCCCATTTATATCTTCGAGTGGAAGTGGAAGCACGTCCGTTGACGCGGCCACAGTTCCGCAAAGCTCAGATAATGCGCTGCCTGAGAGTACCACCAGAGCTTCAACAGCTTCTACAATGATCGGCGTTTCAATTAATCCTCCATCCGAGACCATATCTCAAAGCTCACCTGTCGATGGAAGTTCCACTGGTCTTGATGTGCTTACTGCAACTATTACCTCTGCGCCCCCCGGGTTTACTGCCACAACATTGTCTGGGACCACATTCACAAGAAACGCTTGGTATACTACTACCGATCAAGATCACCATACAACTCTCCTGCCCTTAATTATCGGAACAGGTGGCCGCGGAATATTGTTTTGGAATTTCCCCCGAATTCCCGATGTTGAGTTCAAACTCCCCGGTTTTCCTGCATTCCATTTACCTTGTATCAAGATTTTTGGCATATCCATTGGTGGCTGTACGAAACCTCCAGCTCGTGAAGACGGTCTAGGAAACACCAAAAATGACGAGGATCCCCCCAAATCGATGTCTAGCCAAAGCAAAGACGATTCCACCTCCACTAGCACGACATCAACGTCCGAATCGAGCTCAAGCAAAGACTGCACCGCGTCTCATACCGCATCTAACTGTGATGTGCGATGTGTCTCAACCACCTCTTCGTCGTGTGGTTCTTACACGACGGAATGCTCACAGACTCATACTGGTTGCTCAGTCACTGGTACAACCTCAACGATCACGAGTTCAAATGCCTGCTTAGTTACTCCTGCACCAAACTTTGCACAGGCAACCCAGACATTTTGCAATGTTGGATGCTTCCCTACGAGCCCTCCCGGATCCCAAATACCCCCGTTTACCACAAGTGCACCTCCTACCAGCGATCCTGATTTGAAGGAACGATTTATCGCTGGCCGGATTACCGCGGCCCCATGGCCTCTCCAGAAACGAGGGAAAGAGCAAACAATTACAAGCCTTGGCGGCACAGGAAGTCTTAGAGAATGTGCAATGCGTACACCACTGAACCAGCCGCTCACTATACCAGCATGGCCCTTTCCATATCCAGACCTACTCGTACCTGATCAAAAAGGTCAAATGGATGCGAAATTTGGCGTTATACCGAAATATGATCGCGCGACTACCTCTAGCTGTGTATTTACCATAACAAGACTGAATGCAGCTGATTTTGCCCATGCACCATCCTGGGCCAACTTCAAGAAGCAACCACGCCCTAACAATAATGATCTCAGTCTTGACCATGCGTGTAAGTTATTCTTGTCGGTAATCGCCCTTATTCTCTATACTGTTTTACGGCCCTCCTTACAAGGGAGCCGCTAATCATAAACCGCTAACATAAGAAGCGGCACTTATTCTTATTGGTTTTACTGTTATGGATTGGTGCCGCTATTTCTATCTACATCTAGACATCTTCTTTCTATGGAGATGGTCGTACACCATAGGATTTACACTTGGCTAACGGATAATAGATGAAAAAAATTGGATCAAGCTATTTTTTAATAGTATTATCAGTAACAGTCCTGCAAATGCGGGCAGCAAACTCACATGTGCCGAAACCAACCAATACTTTTTCCCGCAGTCCGATCACAGTGAGCCCACTGAGCCCGGAAGTCTTGTGTGCCACCACAATGTCATGCAACCAATATTAGATGCAGTTGCCAGCAATACGAATCTTGACTTTATTGCCATGTCACAATACCTCAATGGTGATGCGAAAGGAAAATTCTTTCAAAACTTCGAGGCCCTCTATGTCAATGACCCAAGTTATTACATACCACAAACTCTTGTTGGATGGCGTTGGGAGACTGGATCTAGTGCGTCGGGTCTCACATATTCAGCTGCCGACACGTTGTCAGATATGATTCTTCGATTTGAAACAACACTTCACGGAGTTCTTGAGATGAAGTCCGGGGATATGCAAAGGTTGATAGACAAAACCAACAACCGCATTTATGGAGAATTGTAAGTTATTTGTCCAGATGGTTATATGCTTATACTAATGAAGAAAGGCTGGAGCTGGATCAACTCATGACAGCAAATCCAGGCAAGGTTTTCGGAGAGCTTGGTTCATACAATACCAAATACCCGCAAGGTTTTTCAGGTGCTTACAAGACCTTTATGACCAACACCATTGAGCAGGAAATCAACTATCCTCCAATTTACTTGAAAGCCCTCTGGGAGAACTTGATTTGGCCGGATCTTGATATCTCAAGGAATCTCCCAGGTGTCAGACAAGATGCAAATGGTAATTTCCCGGGGCCATACGATGACGAATGGAGACGGTTTTACAACGTGTACGTCGCACATAACCTCCACTATTTGCTTGATGTAAATGGTCAAACTGGAGCATATTCTTGGGAGTATACATTTGCTTTCTCTTGGGACGCAACCAACACAAAAAAGAGAAGTGTCGGGATCTTCGAAGGACAAATGGGATCTTGCCTGGGGAGTCAGTCATCAGTGAAATCTTCACCAGGGAGCAGCACAAGTAGTCGGACATCAAGCTCTTTCCGGTCCTCGACTGGATCTTCGTCGGGAAGCAGCACCAGCAGTCCAACATCATTGTCGGGGAGCAGCACCAAGGGTTCGACATCCAGTCCTTTACAGACAACAGTTTCTCATCTCCCATCGACGATAAATCCCACTACCTCGGCTCGAGCAACACCAACACCATCACCTACCGGTCCCCGCCCTGAATGGGAAGTTACGTGCAACGACGATCATGCCAAACCTCTGATACCATTCACTCTCATCGATGAAGAGCAGTTCTCTCTTGAAACAGCTTGCACCGCCGACAGATTTGTAGATCCCGTGATCGATCCCCAAAGCTTCCACGCGGTGATAAACAACAAGAACATTACGGGCACATTTGAGTGGAGTAAAGACCAGAGTAGGTGTACACCGAGAACAGATGACAGACTCGCTGTCCGGGATTGTCAGACATGGTTTCTAGACGCTGCAACATGGTGTGATATTGCAACGAACGAGGAGAAGTGGGGAGGCAAGCTGATCTGGAGTCATATCAAAGGCTGTGTTGAAGTTCACCTGTACGCTACAACACCGAATAGTTAGTAGAGCAGATTCAGTAGAGTGACAGCGTATATGAATGAAAGACCTTCTCAATTGACCGAATCACAAGTTTGACAGCAACTACAGGACAGCGTTCTTGAAAGGGTCATGGAATAACTTTAGTAGTCTACCACAGCTATATGAGATCCTGCTTTCTCGAAGTCTTGAGCATGTCTTCAGAGCCGGAAGCTTGTGCCTTTGCGAAAAAGATTTGCCAGTCGAAATATAAATTTGATACCATGTCGTTTTATCTATGCTGGGTGTATTACTTATAGTAGCTAAATTCCGAACTCCATCCCGACTCTGCTTTGCTCACAATGTGACTACTACTCAGCAAATCCCACAAAAGCTCTTACCTCCTGAAGGTCGACAGAGATATGTATATTTATCATTACTGAACAACAAATCTTGATCATGCAATAGGCCTAGCAGACACGATAGGATACTCTCATACACCACGAGAGAAAGCTTTTAGCTCACAAAAGCATACCACGCCCCCTCCAACTCAAGAACGGAGTAAACGGATCATCAAGTTTCGCCACCAAACTTCCCACCATGCCGAAATCAAGTGCTCACCAATTAATGCCAGATGACAGAAAACCAATTCTTGACAGCAACCCACCCCCACTTGAAAGCTGCACCCGCAGTATATCGAAAATCATCGAACAGACAACAAGTATCTCTATACAAGTATCAAAGCGTCCTGTGCCTTTCTAGCATCCATCGTCTCGGTAGTAGCCGGAGCTTCAGTGTACATAATGGATCTCTCATACACTCGGATTTGAACAGCCCATTCGTCCTTGATATCTCACGTATCTGCTTTATAGATATTCCAAAAGATGGATCAAAAAACACCCATGAAAACCAAACAACAAGCGTACATACATCTGCAATGCCCACGCCCAAGTCACTCGACCACTGACTTCAACCGTCTATAAAAGAAGACCCATCTGTCTTCACAACCTCCAGACATGACAATAATATAACCGAGACTAATTACTGCCTTCCACTTGTTCAAACTTGACGTATCATCAAGATTCTACAGAGAGATTAAGGCGGTACAGTATCTGTAAACCAACCCTTCCCGCCAAGCCCGGCCTCTATCATAAATCAACGAATGAACGAATGAAAATCTAACAGATGACCGAAAAGGATTCCTTGACAGCAGATTTGACTGAATGTATGATTTAAGAAATATTGACTCGGCACTCGATCTTCCTTTAGTAGAGGGGAAGTGCTAGAATTGGAACCCGAAGTCAGCACACGGAGTGGGTATGCTTCGGGAAGGATTCGTACGAATCTAGATCGTCATATCGCTTTTGGTTATTGATTAACAGTTTACACTGTCGATCGCACAAATTCCCACCGGATAACGATACCTTATATATTGAAGGAATGGTTTAGCTTTGCCTTTGTGTTAAGTTACCGGGAGATGTTGCCAAATTATAAGAGAAGCACTGACATCTCAATCTACCCATTATATGAACAAGATTTGCCATTAGCACTCCACTCGGGGGTGAAGACGCATGATAGCCTCGGAGCCGAAAACGCCCTCCACCAAAGCATTTCCATTATTCTTCTTCAAGCTAATTCGAATGTATCCCACTTCCCACTTGACCTGGTATCCAAAGCCGTTATAACGCCAGAATTATGCCTGCCGTGAACTCTATTCATTATTTTCGCTGTCTTCACCACCCGTCGCCCCACCCCTCGTCATCCCCGGTCTCTTTCGGCTTTGTATCAATCGTCTTGGGAACCACCGGTTTCGGCTTCGCACTGGCTGCAGTAGCAGCAGCCTTCTTCGCCCCCGCACCTCCAACACCGCCCGTACTCTGTATCCTGGTACTCGCCACCGGTCTGACATTCGCAGGTTTAGCAAGTCCTTTGGGTAATGGTTTCGACCCCGGTTTCTTTTGACTCTGCGCAGCTAGCCAGCCCGCGAAATCCGGCTCGCCGCTATCGTCAAATGGATTGGACGCAGAAGGTGTATGAGTTGGTTTCGGTGTTTCAGCAGGGGCGTCAAAGAAGGATTCTTCTTCCATATCGCCCCACGCGTCGTCCACTTCTTCTTCGGAAGGGGTTCGGTCTTGGAAGTAGTCGTTCGCGTTGGAGGATGTGGAGGTACGTGTTGAGGTTGCCGGGGGTGAGGCAACGGCTTGGCGGTGGAGGGTTGATGCTGAGGCTGTTATTGGGGCTGGGCGTCGGATTTCGCTAGTTGCGGGGACGGAGCTGGGTCGTGGGGCGATGGGTGTGGTGGTGCCGTTGGATTGCATTTCACCGGATGTGGATGAGACTTTGTTTGTAAATGAAGAGATGGCCCAACCGGTCCATGAGGCTGCTTCGCTTGAGTTTGGTTGTGGCGTGCTCATCCGAGGTGCGGATGCGTTTGATGGGTCTACTGCAGTTGGGGGTGGTAAAACAGTGTCGGCCATTCCCGAGGCATGCTTCCGAATCTTCTGAAGAAAGACATCCATAGTCTTATTGGCTTGGTCTCGGATGAGCTTTTCCTTGTCGACTAAGCAGGGACATATAGAAGGTAATATTCGGTTTGCACAATCATCCTCGCTGAACGAATCGGCCGTAGCGCCCAATGCCAGCAGGGCAGCGTTTCTCGCGTGGACGAACGGATCACGAAGTGATCGAGTGAAAGCTGCGATTAACACTTTCGACCTGTTGCCAACTCCCAGATTCTTCGAGATCTTGCCTAAGCAGATTGTTGTATTTGTACGGATTCCCGGTTGCTCATCATTCGATGTCTTGGCCAGGTACTTCAATAGCTCCCCATTGATCGTTCGATCTGATAGCTTCCCAATGATTGTCAAGACAGCCTTGACGGTCTGCTCTCGAACTACGGGTGCAACATCGGTAAATCCAGTAACCTTTTTCCAGGGTCAGAAGTGATACTATGACTAAAGAACAAGTGACACTTACCATTTGAGGGAAGATTTTGTCGTTCACCACCTTTTGTGGTAATCTGTCTATCATCACAGGCAAGTTATCTAATAGGCAGACTCGTATGGCTCGATCTGGGCTGCCGAACAGTCGTATAACTGCAGGTGTGACCTTTCCTTCGAATTCATCATCGCTAAGCTTCTTGCTAATCTTCATAACCACACTAAAGACTTTTGCGCCGCCTCCACTGAACTCTACAGCTTTGAGTAATTCAGGGAGAATCTTCATCTTAAAGTAGTCCTCTGGGAAGTCATCTGATAGTTGGTCCAGATCACTATCACAAGTCAGCACTACGAGAGCCGAAGGCAGGAACGATAACTCACTTTAAAAACTCTTCTCGTTCCTTCTCATTCTTCATGCCAAGATTGTCCACGCTGTCCGTCAATTTGATGAGTGGTGTCTGGAAGAAGCCTCCATTCCGCTGTCCTTGCTCCAAGAAATTCCCAACACTGATTCTTGATTTAGGATTGCTATTGACTAGTCGCCTGTAACTCGAATGCATTGTTGGAGGAATGTTTTTAGTCTGGCCAGCTTGATCACCCCCTATGAACTCGCCATTGAAGACCTCGAATATCAGAGTGCCGAAATTGTAGGCGTCTACCGCATGGAGAGGATGTCTTTTAATCGCGTCCCAGCCAGACGCTGCCAGCTCAGGGGGTGTATATCGTCCAGCATCGGGAACAAGGCTTCCATAATTCTGAAGCGAGTTAGACTTAGCTAGCATTCGCTGAGGAGTGTATGCATACGTATATTATTGCTTCATCATCCTTCATGCTGCTCAAGACCTCGAATCCGCCAACTTTCCACTCCCCGCTCTCGCCTGTGTATAAGGATCCGACTCGTAGGGCGCCATGAACCGAAGAAGCTTCATCGTTGATAAATTTAATTGTTTTCTGCAGAATATAGAATTAGCTGGCGCCGCAGATGTTTGAACAGCTTCAACATACAGCTACACCGAATAGCCCCCATTTCAAAGTCTCCGCGCTCATGCTCTTGCGCTTGATATGCCACTTGAGGGGAACAACCCTCTCTGTAGCAATATATATGTATGATTCTGTCTATTCGCAGGTTGGTAAATTGTATTGGCCATAGCGTTTCTCGAGTGTCCTACCTCCACGGTATCAAAGACCTTGATGACCCCCGGATGTCTCAACGTTCGTAGCTTTCTGACAGCATTTTTCGCCATTGACAGACGGTTCTTGTTCGCAGGGACATCGAAGGAGAAGATGCTACAATTCGATCCATCTTCCTGTAGTAAATTGTTAAAAAAGAAGCATGAGTTCGGGAAGGCTGCTACCATACGCGCTTGGTTCCATTGTACAGAGTCCAGATACTGGTGTCTACATCGACTCGGTCGCCAAAGGTATAGGGAAATGGAGGTCCCTTTGAGATTGCTGAGGCTACAGCCGACTTGAAGAACTCCATTGTGAAAGGAAATGGAAAGCAGGAAGATCAGATTCACAGAACTATTTCACAACTGGAGGGGTGTTCTTTTGGAAGTTGCGGCTGTGCTGTGCTATATGTGGCGTTATCGATGGCCCTAAACTACAGGAGGGAGGGATAGGGGTAGGGGCAGCCCCGCTAGCTCCCGCATCGTTATATCTCCATTTCTCTGCCATTTGTCAATCTCGAAAGCTTCACGCAACAAAATATATCCGCCTCCAACTCTATATGTTAGATAATAAATTGATGCGCGTAAGTTAAAAAGGGGATGTAGATGTTGATAAGATCAGGGACAGGGAGAAACAGCTTCAGCAAGTCTAGCTTCCTCATGAGCGTAAGTAATCCTCCCCCACATGCGTGAGTGTCTACTTGTTACTCACAGTGATTTATAGTGTCTTCCAACAACGGAATCGGCTTCGTGATTCACCCGCTTGCAGTCCTCATACGGACGAGTTCGTATTCTGAGAGGAACAATGGAGTCGACAACTTCTCCACCTCGTTCAGCCGGCAACCCAGCTTCAAATCCCGGTAGAGCATCAATGGGAGGAGTATCAGATGCGGCCAACCCCCCATAAAGGTATGCATCTTCATCTCTCCATTTCAAACTACGTCTATGATGAAACAATCTGGTAAAAGGTCCGACTGCTTTAAAGCTTTTGATGGTTTTGGTCTCGAGGCCTCCGCTATCCGAGATGCGAAGCCGCTCAAGTGCAGGTTGACGACTCGAATAAACTGAAAAGACCTGAGACGCACACTTTTCCTCGAGATATATATTTTATGATGGCCAGAACCTGTTACTAATATATAAGTAGAGGCACAGCTTGGAAGATTTCAACGACTCCAGTTCTGTGACTACAATATCTTCGTCCAGCGGTAGCCGGAGCAAGTCACGCCCTTGTCACGTTTGCAAAGAATGGGGTTCGAAGTCCAAGCCCTTAATTCAATGCTCTAGATGTAACGGAAAATGGCACCCATGCTGCCATAAACCGGAGATCCTAGATACGAAGTACACCTACCTTGCCATGTTGACCATAAGCCATCTTACTTACAGACTATCAGGGCTACAGACTTTATGTGCCAGCGCTGTCAGAATAAGGGAATGAATCAACCTACAGTCATACCAGCAGCTAGCGTAGCACCGCAAGAGCCTCGCCGTTGCGAGGTGCCGAAATGCAAAAACCCCCCTCTAATAGAACCCGTTGGAGGGAAGGTTTTATGCAAGTATCACGTCATTGAGCAAAGACACAATTCACAGAAGCAGGTGCCAACGGTGACGATGGCAGCGCCTACCAAGAAACCATTTCACAAGGGCAAATTATACAACATCAAGCCGGAAGATAGACATCTGCTAAAGCGCAAGCGGACATCGAGTATCAATCCAAGGGAGTCAGGTTTACCAATGGTAGCCAGAAAAGAAGGCAGCAGCAGCAGGACTGGTAATCGCAGGTTCGTAACGCGTACTGCGACTCTCTCGGACGACGATGAGATGCCAGATCTTGAGCCTTTGGAAGACAATGCTGAGAGAGTGAACCAGGAGCCATCTGCTCTTGACGACAAATCTTCTACCGAAGATCTACCTACACCTCCACTGCCT
The DNA here is from genome assembly GCA_007821535.1 of Lachnellula occidentalis. Lineage (NCBI taxonomy): Eukaryota > Fungi > Ascomycota > Leotiomycetes > Helotiales > Lachnaceae > Lachnellula > Lachnellula occidentalis. The sequence goes on along the minus strand of QGMI01000075.1, from coordinate 6,974 downwards.
ACACCACTACTGCCTACGCCACCACTACCTACACTACCTACACTACCCACAGCAATCTCAATTCCAAACGGCAAGGAAAAGCAACCAGAAACCAACGCCCCTGCCGACGGCCTATTCGAAGTCTCAGTCCCAGTCCCAGTCCCAACCCCACACCCCAAATCCATCGCAGCGCGAAAGCAAGCTGAAGGCTTCGACACTTCCGACCTCGACTTCTGGATGGCAAAGCAATCCGAGCCCCAACCCGAGTCGCCCACCGAAAAACAACTCCTCGAATCCCAACTCTGGGGCCACATCGACCCGCGCGTCGTCTGGCCCCAAGAACACTCCGAAGAATGGTATACCGCTAAGCGCGCCGAGATCGACGCCCGTCCATCCCGCAAACAGCGATTCGGCAAGGTGCGTCCGCAGCTAGAGGAAAGGCACTTCAGCGAGCACCAATTGAGCGAGCTGGAGCGTTTTGCGGAGGAGTTTGGCGGGGTTAAGTTTTCGGAGGATTTTAGACCGGCGGTTGGGGAGGGGGGTGGTCTGGTTATGGTTGAGCGGAATGATACAGTTGATCGGGTGACGGGAGAGGTTAGGCGTAAGAAGAAGAAGGATTTGAAGATCTATCGGGTGGGGAATTAGCTGGAAGTTGTTATGGGCCGTTGCTAGTCGGAGTTGTGATGAAGTCCTTGCTTTCATTGCTTCGGGACACCCAACCTACATTCTCGGATCCACGATGTATGTTGGATCCCTTCCGCGGGCCCAACCTCAGGGCACAACGACTCCTAGACCCCAGTCAGACCACTAACATAATTCAACTCCGTCCCAATCTTAACGGCACAAATCCACGTATCAACATCCGCCCCCTTTCCCCTTACGCAGCAAAGTCCGGATCGCCCGCCCCGGAAACGTCTCCCCGTACAACTTCTCTCTCCATCAAAACACTGCAATTTCCTCTGTCAATACAATTGCACCTACCCAGTTGGCTGCGCTGCGCTGTGTGGATCACGATACATACATTATACTACACGTCGTGCATGCCGTATACTGCAGTAGTCACGTCATTACGAAACGCCATCCCGTGACGCTGCTGGCCTGGTATGGGAACCACAGCTACCCATCCTGATTTTCGACGGACAGCAGGATCGGCCCTGCCATTCTGAGTTTTGTTGGCTTCAGATTCCTTCCTACAGCCTTCCACCCAAATTTGACATTAGCATGTTTCTCCTTTTGTTTTGTTCACTATCCAAAGTCCGCCTGCTTGAAGTGGAACATGTTGATGAATCCTCTCTCATCATTTGACATCTGCGAGTGTGTTCCTTGGATGACCAACCATTCTATGAAGCATTTCCTTATACCTAGGGAAACTCAGGAGCAAAGAAACCAATTATATGCGACGGGATAGAGTTTGAAACAACAGAGAATTGCTACAATGCTCTCCTTCGTATCCACCATCCTCATCAGAAACGAATTCTCTGGGTGGACGCCATCTGCATCGATCAAACCAATGTTCTGGGACGGAATCAACAGGTCCAGCTCATGCCCAGAATCTACCATCAGGCAAACAAAGTCCTCATCTGGCTGGAAGTCAAGGCTGATGGAAGCGCCCAGGCGATAGCGATGCCTCCTAAGTTGAAAGACGTCTCGCAGTTACATGAAAGGGAGCTTTTGCTCGAGATGATGGAAGAAGAATTCTATCCTAGGCAAAAGGATCGTTTTAATGCGTCTCCCATGCGTACCACCGATAATACCGCCGAGCAGGTTAGGCACATCGAACTGCAATTACAAAAACAGACATCGGCAACCGTCACTGCCCGTGGACTAAGCTTGCAGGATGGCGCGGAGAGAGAAGGTTTACCAGGGCCATCGCATGATGCCTGGACAGATTTATCTTCTCTCCTTTGCCGTGCTTAGTATTCTCGGGTGTGGGTGCTCCAAGAAGTTGTGATGTCGAAGGAAGCCCTCGTATTTTGTGGTGACAAGTCATTTGCATTGGAGGAATTGGCGCTGGCCGTCGACTGTCTTCAAAATACACTACTTCCACCAGGATCTGCAATGGGCTCCCGCATGCCGAGAAAGATGGATAATCTTCGCCAAGGAGTGAGGAGCGGTCAATCGTGGGATCCGTTACGCCTGTCGCTGATCTCTCATGGATTGAGTTGCACGGACATCAAAAACAAGATCTATGGAGTCCTCGGATGGCACCCGAAGATCCGGGTCCATAGTTGAGAATAGACGATTCACTACCATTGCTGAACGTATTTCGCGATACCGCGCTATCAATCCTTCATGGGAAAAGAGAAATTGATGTCCTGGCGCTCGCGCGGCAGCCCAAGCTCATCTCTGGTCTTCCTTCATGGGCGCCAGATTGGACTTCCTTGATACCACCTGATTTCTATATCTTAGGACAGAAATGGTACTTTGCATCTGGTAAAGGCACAAGTGCGGTTAATATAGAAGTATCCAGAGACCGCAGTACAACCACTGTGGATGGCCTGCTCTGTGGATGGGTCGAAGATATCAGCGCTTATCTACCTTCCCCAAGTGAAGCGACCGACCTTGAGGACGACGAAAGGATGGAATTTCTCCATAACACCACAGAAATCGCCACCGAATGGCGAACATTTGCCATGAACTGCGATTCATCCCTGCCGGGAATTCCTCCAAACGGACTGAACAAAGAAGAATCCTTTTGGCGAACGATAATCGCTGATTTGGATGAAGGGGGATCTCGCCCCGCCCCACAGGAATTGTATTATAATTATAAACACTTCCTCAGCAAGATCAAATTTGCCAATCGAGGATTCTTCGACCCCGCCGATGCGGGACCAGAAGTCTCAAAGATACGAGGGGCACTCGCCATTGTGTATGGGTTACAGGATCCTGATTTCAAGAGGTTTTACGATCTTTTCAGAAAAGCGTTTGGACAACGATTGGCGGTTTTGAAGCCTGCAGGCTGGTTGGCTTTGGTGCCAAAAACAACACGAAAGGATGATAGCATCTACATTTTCGAAGGGGCCAAGATTCCGTTTATAGTGAGATGTCGTGGCATACAACACTTTGAAGTCGTTGGGCCTTGCTTCGTTCATGGGATCATGGATGGGGACGTCTTCGTGCATGGGAAAGCACTGTCAAGATTGACTAAGATAACTCTTGTTTGAGACATGGGATCTGTCAAGTCTACTCATAGAAGTTCTCCTAAAAGGGGTAGAAAAGTCTTTCTCGGCAAATGTCACGAGATATTTCACTAAATCCTAGTTCGATTGACGGAACGTAAACTTAATTGATCCCTTCAGTGGTATTTGAGCGCCTCGAAATTCTTTATTAGATTTTAGAGATAGCTTTATACGTCCCGTCTTAACAATTAGAATTCGCAAATGCTCTCCTCTAGGTTTAAAAATCAGATAATTCTAGATACGATAGTAGAACTTATAGATGACAACCTGTCTAGTTCACCTTTTGGGTCCAAAATCGCGATTTCTATAGCCTAATAATCACAACATTAGACACTATTTGACTTGAAAGAGTTCTAACTTATAGACGCTATCTTTACTTAGCTCAAGCCTTCTAGACGGGTGGCGCACCCATAGACTACGAGTATCGTACGGACCGGGCACTAGGTCTCAGGCCCGTCCCGCCGTTGGGGGCTGAGAGTTAAATTTAGAGTTATACGGCAATGTACTGTGTTATTCTAGGGTTTATACTAGGGACATAGCAACAGGTTTTTGAGACTGACACACCATTATATAGGAAGATGCTATGTGTTCCAACCCCTTAAAGATGGTAGAAAATGAGAAGGAGGTGTTTCTAGTGCCGTCCAAAAAGTCTGGCTTGTTTTGAAGCATCACAGAGACTAGAATCGAGCACAGGTAAGGAATTCAGTCCATGGACCTTGCTCTCCTATCCCACCAACCAATAATGTCCTTCTTTGCGTATCATTAGGCGCCTGGATCGTTTGCTGGCCGAGCTTACTCTGTAGGGCTTGGGATTCCACGTTTTCTCGTGCTACTCACTGCTGTGCCGCTCTTTTTGTGTAGCATCGGGCATCGGGTCTCGAGGAATAGAATCCTTCAGCCCTTTACTCGTAAATCAGACTTCTTTCCTTCTTCCAGTCCAGTCCCCTCTCTATCTTTAATCTTCAATCATCAATCCCAATTTCCGTCTAGTTTGGTGAAATTTGTTCGATTTTGCAGTTAGTTCTGTTGCGCGTGTGTAGGCCACTGTTCAACCAGAGATGAATTGCCCTATCGCTTGCTAGAATGCGCCGAACCTGGACGGCGCGGGCGCCCAAGCGGACACGGACAACACCAGACGTTACTCCTCATACCGCTGTAGGGCTGTGGCTATGGATCACCATATGTCTCGTTGCAAGAGTCGCGGCAGCAACGGCTCCTACCGCTCTCGATATCGCGCCTAGTCAGTACTGGTAAGTTTAGGGTTTCGTCTGATCGCGATTGCCATTGCTTTTACGCGCCGCGCAACTGACCGCTTGAATAGGGAGGGCAATGATGGACCGTGGTCGACATTCCCCATCTTGGTCGGCTCACCTGCGCAAGATACTCGAGTCCTGATCTCGACGGCTTCGACTTCAACATGGGTCGTTGCAGTCCAAGGCTGTCAGGGTTCTGATATTCCCTCGAATTGTTCCACGACTCGCGGCGCCCCTTTCAACATCTCGACCAGCACATCTTGGCAGGACAATGGTCCTTGGGGTTTGAATATAGAATCCAACCTGGGAACAGATTATGCGGCTGATGAAGGTCAATTTGGGTGGGATACGGTGGGATTGGGGTTTCAAGGCAGCGGAGGACCGATGTTGAATCATACGGTTGTTGCTGGTTTACAGACGATGGATTATTATATTGGAATGTTAGGCTTAAACCCCAGGCCGACTAATTTCTCCGACTTCAATCATCCCCAGCCTTCCTATCTCAGTCTGTTGTACGAGGATTCCAAGATACCCAGTCTGAGCTACAGCTATACGGCTGGAGCACAGTATCGGTTCAACAAGGTGCTGGGCAGTTTGACGTTGGGTGGATACGATGATTCTCTGTTTGCGCCTAATAATGTCACATTTCCGTTCTATTACGATCAATCGAGGGATCTTACAGTCGGGCTCAAATCCATCACTGGAAGCGGTGGAGAATCACTACTCCCTACTGGTATACTGACTCTCATCGATACCACCGTCTCGCAAATGTGGCTCCCGCTCGAAGCATGCACAGCTTTCGAATCCACCTTTGGCCTTGTATACGACAAGACGACAGATTTATATCTCGTCAACGACACGCAACACGCAGCATTACAAAAGCAAAACACAAGTCTGACTTTTACTCTAGCGCCTACTCTCGCCGACACTACCAGCATTGATATCACATTTCCTTACGCAGCATTCGACCTCGAGGTCTCCTACCCCCTCGTCAACACCACACAACGTTACTTCCCCCTGCACCGCGCAGCCAACGATACCCAATACACGCTCGGCCGCGTCTTCCTCCAAGAAGCCTACCTAACCGTCGACTACGGCCGCTCCAACTTCTCCGTCTCGCAGCGCAAATGGGAGCTCAACCCCTCAACACACATGGTTGACATTCTTCCCCAGAACGCAACTGATTCATCAGGCAACGGCAATGGCACAAGTACTGCCCCTGTCCCTGACGTGCCAGCAAAGACAAAAACTAGCATCGGTGCTATAGTAGGCGGGATCATAGCCGGCCTGGCTGCCATGGCCGCCCTGGCATTCAGCATCCGGTTCCTCCTCCGCCGCCGCCGCCGTACAAAATCCATGGATCTCGCACAGGCCATGCAGCGCGAACAAGAGCATCCAGTCTTGGCAAACGCAACCGCAAGTGCAAATGAATCCGGCATGCATGAACACCCAGACGCGGCGCTGTATAAGCACGAGCTCGATACACCCGGCGAGAAAACGCCCGAGATGCACGGCTCGGACCATTACGGCAATGTGGAAATGAGCGCCGAGGAGCTGATGGCGGAATTGGCGGCGCGGGAGGAGAGGGGTACGATGGGGCTGTGCGAGTTGGAGGCGCCGTGTGAGGTGGTCGAGTTGAGTGGTGAGGAGAGGGGTTGGGATATGAATGGGAAGAAGAGGGTGGATGGGGAGGGCTTGCTTAGTCAAGCACAAGCACAACAGCAACAGCAACAGCAGCAGAGGAATTTAATGAGGGGTGTTGATACAGCAGCTAGTGTTGATGGTCCGAGGCCGTTTAGTTGGCAGTAGTAATGAATGAATTATTTATGCTTATTCCTCCATGGGCATTGCATTCCCCTATCAAATAAGTATCTTTCTCTCTCTACAATTCCAATCGTCACATTTCTCATCACGCGTAGCCTATCATTACTGCACTGCACGCACCCAGAAATCTTTCAATCCCACTCACTACCTGGACAGTGCGTAGTTCCTTCCTTCCTTCTGTATCCCACCCGTCCACCCAAAAATCTACTTTTTTTTTCTTCCCTCCCTCCCCTACCTCCCTCCTTACCTCAACCCCATGCACACCTCCCTCACTCTTCCAATAACCACGCATACATGCCATGCGATTTTCTTTCCCCTCCCTCCCTCCTCTTCGCCACCATCTACTCATTCCCCAAGCCCAAGCCCAAGCCCTACTACCCCTTATATCCCATCTCAAACTTGTGCTTCATCTCCAAAACCCCCACCTATCAATCCATCCTTCCATCCATCTATGCATGCCAAAGCGCGATAACACAGTATACAAATAACTAAACATCAACTTTAAACCACCCGAGTAGATATTGAAGCTAAAATCGAACATTCTCCTGAGATTGACTACTTATAAACTATTAAAATAAGTTTTGCTGGGATGTAAGTGAGTGAGTATGTGAGTAGTAGATGAGTAAGAAAGAGGTTGGTATATATAAAAATGTTTGATGAGATATACCTAGTAAAGGAAAGGAAAGGAAAGGAAAGGAAAGATTATTAAACTAATATTTTGATTATTGATTTATTCATC